>JAPTMU010000267.1:0-15000 GCA_028583405.1 Pogonophryne albipinna
GTTAATGGGATTAATATTTTATTTATAGTTAAGTATAGAGTTAGACTCGGGCCTGTCGGATGGATAAGGGGAGGTGCATTTGTGTTTAATCAGACAGCGCCCCATCGCAGTTTATGATTGATTAAGTCCGGTTCCCCCCAACCTTGACAGGTCCAATCTTGATTGGAGCAGTCCAACCCTAGTTCGGATCTCAGTTGGCCGGGGTTGATAAGGGAGGGTATGGTTCTCTTCGGTTTGACTGTGCCCCATCACAGTGAAGATTGGTTGAGCCCGGTTTCCCCGGCCCTGCCTGACTGTATCCGAACTAGTGCGGCCCAACACGTTAAAGTTATTTAATTTCATTCTAGTCTGTTGACCCAGTATCTAACTCTGGTCTACTAACCAACACAGGGTGTGTATCTCTCTCTACCGATAGCGGTTAAATCTACTTCATTCTGGTCTGTTGACCCAGTATTCAATTCTGATTTACTAATCCACAATGTGTGTATATATATCTTTCTCTACCTAGGGTGGTTAAACATCTTTCATTCTGGTCTATTGACCCAATATACAACTCTAGTCTACTAATCCAGTCTCTATATATATATCTTTCTCTACCTCGGGTTATTACATTTACTTCATTCTGGTCGGTTGACCCAGTGGGTCTCCCTCCACCTTAAAGCTCACGGACCTGACCAACCTACCAGTCCTTTTCCCCTAGTTGGGAGCTTTTAGAAAACAACACAACACCGGGAACTGATCAACCCGGCGGGGCCCCCCTAGAGTAGGGTGTCTGGTGATAATGGCTGAAACACCCTGTGACCTCTAGGTTCATCACTGAGGATGTGTTCTAAACAAATATAAAGGACTATTTTGTTCCCCAAATACTTCTATTTGGGAGTACAAAAAACAACTGACTGGTTCACTATGGTTTTTGTATCATTTATGGTACACATCGTTCCCTGTCTTTTTCTAAGATAGATCACTAAATATGGCAATTTGATCTCTTAGAAAATTCTAATTTCTATACCATTTTTATGCGACAAAACAGATTAGTTTCACTTAATGGCTATGTACCTCTCTTACTTAAAACGATCTGATTTTCAATTCAAACCATTAAAAACAATCAATAATGTACTTTTCTCCTTCACAAGTCTAACCTTTAAAACTCTCCTGTCTCTCGGTTTTTATTTCTATTCTCTTGTGTTTTGAACAAGAACAATATTGGCTTTATTCTATTAAGCAACCCAAGGGAGAAAAATGTACCCGCACTCCCCTCTGACACCACTGGATGGAGGCAGGGGACCACAAATGGAGGGCCTATTGTCCTATTTAAGCGTCTTTGAGCACCTGTAAAAGCGCTAACAAATTAAATATATTATTATTATTATTATTATTGCTGCTATGAGTCTGCAAATTATCAATTTTGGGTACTGTATCTCTTTGATAAACCTAACTTTTAAATCATTGGTATGTTTTTTTTAAAATAGATCATTTAAACTACACCTTAACATTATTATAATATCCATTATTATGAGATCACCTTTCCCTCAATAAAAATTTGAGGACTATTTTGTTCCCCAAGTATCTCTATTTTGAGAGACTAACAACAGCGTTTTTCCGTTCACAATGGCTATTTTGACCATTTTTACCCCACACAGCGTCCTCCTTCTGTTTATATGCAGACTACCAACCGTTCACAATGGCTATTTTGACCATTTCTACCCCACACAATGTCCTCCTTCTGCTTATATGCAGACTACCAACCGTTCACAATGGCTATTTTGACCATTTTTACCCCACACAGCGTCCTCCTTCTGTTTATATGCAGACTACCAACCGTTCACAATGGCTATTTTGACCATTTTTACCCCACACAGCGTACCTTTCTATTTTTATGCAGACTACTAATTAGGGGAGAATAATAATCCTCCATTTCTCAGTAATAAATGTAACACCTAATCTTTAATCTTACTTCTAAACTTAACCACTCAGACTTTATACCTAAACTTAAAAATGTACCCGCACTCCCCTCTAACCCTAACACCTAATCTTTAATCTTACTTCTAAACTTAACCACTCAGACTTTATGCCTAAACTCAAGTTAATATTCATCAATTAATAGACTATCTTATCCTTAATTTAACCTCTAAACCTAACCACTCAGACTTTATGCCTAAACTTAAGTTAATATTCATCAATTAATAGACTATCTTATCCTTAATTTAACCTCTAAACCTAACCACTCAGACTTTATGCCTAAACTTAAGTTAATATTCATCAATTAATAGACTATCTTATCCTTAATTTAACCTCTAAACCTAACCACTCAGACTTTATGTCTAAACTTAAGTTAATATTCATCAATTAATAGACTATCTTATCCTTAATTTAACCTCTAAACCTAACCACTCAGACTTTATGCCTAAACTTAAGTTAATATTCATCAATCAATAGACTATCTTATCCTTAATTTAACCTCTAAACCTAACCACACAGACTTTATGCCTAAACTTAAGTTAATATTCATCAATCAATAGACTATCTTAACCTTAATTTAACCTCTAAACCTAACCACTCAGACTTTATGCCTAAACTTAAGTTAATATTCATCAATCAATAGACTATCTTATCCTTAATTTAACCTCTAAACCTAACAACTCTGACTCATTGCCTAATCCTAAAGTACTTCTCCATTAAAAGCTATCTGACTCTCAAATCAAACAATTAAAATCCACTTATGGTACACTTTTCTCTAAATCTCTGAATTCGAATTGAATTTAGAAATGTAATTTAGTTGTTTCCTCAGTCGGATCTCGGTCTACCATGACTGATAAGGAGAGGTGTGGTTCTTTCTGAACAGGTGGTACTTTGACACGGCGAGATTTGTTTGGACTGGGCCCCCACCCGGTTTTGGGGACTTTATTTGGACTGGAATGGTAATTCCCTCAGTCGGTTCCGAGTCTAACATGACTGGGTGGGGGAGTTGGTTCTGACCGGATTGAGCGGTGTCCTGGTGCAGCTAATGTTCTTTGGACCCGGTTCTCCCGGCTTGGTGAGACCCTATCTGAACTGCTGGGATGCGTTACTGACACTAAGAGGTCTTTCATTTAATTTCTTCATGTCTCTTCTACATCAACATGTGTCCCCTCTTCTGCATGTCTCTTCTTCATCAACATGTGTCCCCTCTTCTTCATGTCTCTTCCACATCAACATGTGTCCCCTCTTCTTCATGTCTCTTCTACATCAACATGTGTCCCCTCTTCTTCATGTCTCTTCTACATCAACATGTGTCCCCTCTTCTTCATGTCTCTTCTACATCAACATGTGTCCCCTCTTCTTCATGTCTATTTTACATCAACATGTGTCCCCTCTTCTTCATGTCTCTTCTACATCAACATGTGTCCCCTCTTCTTCATGTCTCTTCTACATCAACATGTGTCCCCTCTTCTTCATGTCTCTTCTACATCAACATGTGTCCCCTCTTCTTCATGTCTCTTCTACATCAACATGTGTCCCCTCTTCTGCATGTCTCTTCTTCATCAACATGTGTCCCCTCTTCTTCATGTCTCTTCCACATCAACATGTGTCCCCTCTTCTTCATGTCTCTTCTACATCAACATGTGTCCCCTCTTCTTCATGTCTCTTCTACATCAACATGTGTCCCCTCTTCTTCATGTCTCTTCTACATCAACATGTGTCCCCTCTTCTTCATGTCTCTTCTACATCACCATGTGTCCCCTCTTCTTCATGTCTCTTCTACATCAACATGTGTCCCCTCTTCTTCATGTCTCTTCTACATCAACATGTGTCCCCTCTTCTCCATGTCTCTTCTACATCAACATGTGTCCCCTCTTCTTCATGTCTATTCTACATCAACATGTGTCCCCTCTTCTTCATGTCTCTCCTACATCAACATGTGTCCCCTCTTCTTCATGTCTCTTCTACATCAACATGTGTCCCCTCTTCTTCATGTCTCTTCTACATCAACATGTGTCCCCTCTGTGGAAAGAGACTCTGAAAGTTTCAGGAACAAAGATTTTCTCTCTTTTTGATCCATTTCTATAAAAACCTGTCTGAAAACGAGCTGATCAGATTTTGGCCACTTGATGATGTCATAACGATGTTTTGTCTTGTGTAACCATTAGCCAATCAGCAACCAAGGTAACCCCCCCCCCCCCCCCCTTATCACCTGAATGTCCTCTAGAGCACCTTTGAGTTCTTTGTAACCAAATGTCTCTCAGAGGGGCGTGGGGAGGGGCTCCTTATTTCCATTTAAAGTAACAGACAGAGAATCAGCACTTTGGAAACAGGGCTGAAACAGAGGGGATTATGGGTAATGCTGCAATGATCTGTTTGGTGTTTCAGCCAATCAGAGACAGGCTCTGGATCTATCTGAGACCTGTGATATATTGGTGAGAAACAGTAGAGCTGCTCTGTACCTGCAGTGTCACTGGATGTGTGTTTAGTAGAGTGTTTAGAATGTGTGTGTGTGTGTGTGTGTGTGTGTGTGTGTGTGTGTGTGTGTGTGTGTGTGTGTGTGTGTGTGTGTGTGTGTGTGTGTGTGTGTGTGTGTGTGCAGCCCCCACCTGCAGCAGCGTCAGCTAAACATTTTTCTTTAGTTTGGAGAGGAAGCCCCCCCCCCTCCTCTTCTTCAGTCTGTGTGTGCCGCCGCTCCCCTGAGCTGCTGCTGCCCCCTCCTGGACACAAACACACTCTGCATCACTTTCAATAGAATTCTATTGTTTTTACCGAGGGGTTTGTGTTCAGAGTCTATGAGAGGGACAGAAGCCAAGCAGCTCACACACACACACTGAATATAAAGAAAGAAACACTTTTATCAGCTTTATTATTATGGGTTTGTATTTATTGTTCTTTCCGGTTCTGTTCTTTATATTTTCTTTCATTTATAATTGTTTTAATTGTATTCTTTATTATGCTATTATTATTTAATAATACTTTTATTTCCGACTTCTACAGCTAAGTGTGTGTGTGTGCATGTCTGTGTGCGTGTGTGTGTTTGTATTTGTGTGTGTGTGCGTGTGTGTGTGTGTGTTTGTATTTGTGTGTGTGTGTGTGTTTGTGTGTGTGTGTGTGTGTGTGTGTGTGTGTGTGCATGTATGTGTGTCTGTCTGTGTGTGTGTGTGTGTGTGTGTGTGCGTGTGTGTGCGAGCGTGCGTGTGTGCATGTATGTGTGTGTGCATGTCTGTGCGTGTGTGTGTGCATGTGTGTGCTTGTATTTGTGTGTATGCTTGTATTTATGTGTGTGTGCGAGCGTGTGTGCGTGTGTGCGTGTGTGTGTGTGTGTGTGTGTGTGTGTGCATGTCTGTCTGTGTGTGTGTGTGTGTGTGCGTGTGTGTGCGAGCGTGCGTGTGTGCATGTATGTGTGTGTGCATGTCTGTGCGTGTGTGTGTGCATGTGTGTGCTCGTATTCGTGTGTATGCTTGTATTTATGTGTGTGTGCGAGCGTGCGTGCGTGTGTGTGTGCGTGTGTGTGTGTGTGTGTGTGTGATTGAGTGTGTGTGTGTGTCTGTGTTTGTTTCTGACCTGTAGAGGGCTCCACTCCGTTCACCGTCCCCGGTACGTCCGTCTCTTCTTCAGCGTAACTGAGCAGCAGAGAGCGCTGCCTGCGCGTCAACTTCCTGCAGGGACAGGAAACAAAACGTTAACACTGACAGAGTGCATCATGGGGGATTGTTGCCATAACTATATACTAACTATATATGTGACCTGCTCCATCGAAATCAGTCGCTTTGACCCGAAGACACATTTTGAGTTGTATACACTGTTGGAAAGAGGAGATTCCTAGCTTTCTAATGATATCAGGATTGTTTTTGTACTCCAAATATTAAGCGAAATATGTCACATTATATAATGACTGTTACAGAGTCATCATTTTGAGAAAAAGGCCTTCAAAGTTTTCTCTTCTCTGGAATCAATCGATCTGATTATTAGCGGAGCAAATGATCAAAATACTACGGAGGGAAGATATTTTCGTTTGGAGGGGAAGCTTGCGAGTGTGTGTGTGTGTGTGTATACGTGTGTGTGCGTGTGTGTGTTTGTGTAATTTTGCGTTTGTGTGTATTATGTTTGTTTCCCGGGGAAAACACTCACGAGAAACACCGGCTGTTGTTATGCCTGCTGTGACGTTAAATTACTCCGTTCTCCGCTTGTAATTATGCCGTTACAAGCTTGAAAGTTGTATTTATCCTCTGAATTTGCCAAAACAAGTTTAATATTCTGAAAGCCAAGACTTTGTTTAATTGAAATCAGATGAAAACAAACTGTAACGGACCCTGCCGTGTTATCTATGATTACTATACTCTTACATTCATAATTTCAGCCGGAGGGAGGGGGGCGGCGCTGCTGGAAGAGCAGATTGCGAGTGAGAGGTGCCTTCATCCCTTTACAAGCTTCAAAAATGTATTTATCGTGTGATTTGGGAAATAAAAGTTTCATATTCTGAAAGCCAAGACTTTGTTTGTTTAAAATCAAACAAAACACCCGAACCCCGAAAAAATAGTTTTTTACGTAAATCCACGTTTATTTTGAAATGAGCCGTTGCGACTTCCGACTGATTTCGATAGAGCGGGTCACATATATGCTATATAAATAAACATTGATTGATAACAACAGAATAGAGCGGTGCAGGGATGACGTATTTGTGTAGTCCGACCCTGCAGTAACCTGCTGGTTCCCTGGTCTCAGAGCCAATGGGATCTCTCCACTTCCTGTTCCCTGGTCTCAGAGCCAATGGGATCTCTCCATTTCCTGTTCCCTGGTCTCAGAGCCAATGGGATCTCTCCACTTCCTGTTCCCTGGTCTCAGAGCCAATGGGATCTCTCCACTTCCTGTTCCCTGGTCTCAGAGCCAATGAGATTTCTCCACTTCCTGTTCCCTGGTCTCAGAGCCAATGGGATCTCTCCACTTCCTGTTCCCTGATCTCAGAGCCAATGGGATCTCTCCACTTGCTGTTCCCTGGTCTCAGAGCCAATGGGATCTCTCCACTTCCTGTTCCCTGATCTCAGAGCCAATGGGATCTCTCCACTTGCTGTTCCCTGTTCTCAGAGCCAATGGGATCTCTCCAGAGGATTTAGGAAAAGAGCTGGAAATAAGATCTGTGGAAAAGGAACCTGTTTGATAAATGCACGTTTTGTTCAGCCGGATAATCTCCACATGTCTACTTTTATAATGTTGAATCATAAATCTAATGTCCAGAAGCTAAATGCTAACGTGATGCTATAAAGGAACTACAGCGAGTCCAGCAGCACGACTTCAACGTCACGCCAACTTCAGATCCATATTCAAACACACAGATTCTAGATGGAACGAGTTGAAGCGTTTGTTTGAACAGTCTGCAGGAGGCAGGGACTTGCTTTCAAGCAGAACAGAAACTAACTTAGAGGAGTGTTTACGTGTTCGGCGTAATGACGTACAACGTCCTCCACGACTTCTGTAGTCCTATTCAGCCACTTGGTAACAACCATCGTTTCTCAGTCACGTCAACTCTTCAGAAATCACAGTGGGGTCACTGCTGATGATTTAATGTAGAACAAAACGTGATCCGTCCCTTCAATGGCCCTTTCTCATTTCATCAAATCCCCCTCCTCGACTCCTCGACTCCTCGACTCCTCGGTCCTCCGGTCGTGACCCGGAAATGAATTTCAGCGCGCCATGTTGAAGGACATCTCATTTCTCTAAATGCACTTCGAGGACCGAGCATCGAGCATCGAGGAGGCTCTCTGGAGGAGCTCTAACCGAGGATACACTGATGGGTCCTCCACGGTCCTCCACGGCTCCTTCGTGGATGCATTTCCGGCAACAGAGATGTTTCAAAGAGTCGTGACGCACGGCCGGACTGATCTCAGCCAATGACAGCTCTGCATGCATCCCCTGGATATTATTTTATTAACTGCTCTCATCGCGACGCGATGTTTCCAGAGAGAACAGCTGAGAGGTCCGTGCAGAAAGCAGAGCAGTGTGTATAATATATATCACTCAGTAGAACAGGCCTACTCTCTCTGCTTTAGTTTAGTAGATATCTACAAACAAAGAGTCCATATTTTTCTAAAACCATTTAGTGCTTCACAAAATAAAATACACAACGGCTGTTAGGCTGTTAGCTGTAGGTGCGTGTGTGTGTGTGGTACAGTGTGTGTGTAGATGCAGCGGACAGACAGGTCTCAGTTGGTTTGGTGTCCTCTGCTTACTTTTAATACTTGTAAATAAAACTTTTGGTCCGTCATTTATTTTCCTCATTGTAGCGACCAGAGAGGGGGGGGGGGGATATATCCAGTCTCTGATAGTGTTATGTTATTATGAGAGTGCTCTGTTTGATTCTGAAATTGTATATATATGTATATAAATATATACGTGTGTGTGTGTGTGTGTGTGTGTGTGTGTGTGTGTGTGTGTGTGTGTGTGTGTGTGTGTGTGTGTGTGTGTGTGTGTGTGTGTGTGTGTGTGTCCCCTCATCTGTAGCCTGTTATTGTCTCATTATTCCAAACTGTGAATGAATCAAAGTGGTCATGAACTCATCTGTCCATCAGACAGAGGGCTGCTGTGCCTCCTGTCATCATTAATGGACGTCTCTTTAAAATGACCGCTCAGAGGAGAGGAGTTCTCATTTCTCTAACCGCCTGCTGCTTCCCCTCCTCTCTCCTCGGTTCCCCTCCTCGGCTCCTCGGCTCACATCTCCTGTGGGCGGGACTAAGTATCGAGGATAGGAGTCGAGGAGGGGAGTCGAGGAGCGGAGTTAGAGAAATGAGAAAGGGCCAATGTGTCTCAACCTCAGACCTTAGTTCAGATAGTTTCCTAAATCCTATGGAGAGATCCCATTGGCTCTGAGACCAGGGAACAGGAAGTGGAGACATGCTGACTCACTTCCTGGTTTTAGGACTCGTCCTGACCTCCCTTTATATTAATAGAACAATAATGTCATTGTTAGCTAATGAATGTTTCCATGCTGAACAACGGCAACAAGACAACGTTTCCATTGGTCCCTCTTCTTTAGAGAAGACCAGGAAATGATGGATACACGGATCGTGTTCAAATCAATAGGTACGCAATGACTCTAAAGAATAATGATCACGCCACCAAACACACATTCAGACTAAAGGAACCAGCTGTTTGGGAAATGAGAGAAGTAGAAAGTACAGGTATTTGTGTTCAACATGTAAGAAGTAGAAAGTACAGGTATTTGAGTTCAACATGTAAGAAGTAGAAAGTACAGGTATTTGGGTTCAACATGTGAGAAGTAGAAAGTACAGGTATTTGGGTTCAACATGTGAGAAGTAGAAAGTACAGGTATTTGGGTTCAACATGTGAGAAGTAGAAAGTACAGGTATTTGAGTTCAACATGTAAGAAGTAGAAAGTACAGGTATTTGGGTTCAACATGTAAGAAGTAGAAAGTACAGGTATTTGTGTTCAACATGTGAGAAGTAGAAAGTACAGGTATTTGGGTTCAACATGTGAGAAGTAGAAAGTACAGGTATTTGAGTTCAACATGTGAGAAGTAGAAAGTACAGGTATTTGGGTTCAACATGTGAGAAGTAGAAAGTACAGGTATTTGTGTTCAACATGTAAGAAGTAGAAAGTACAGGTATTTGGGTTCAACATGTAAGAAGTAGAAAGTACAGGTATTTGTGTTCAACATGTAAGAAGTAGAAAGTACAGGTATTTGTGTTCCACATGTGAGAAGTAGAAAGTACAGGTATTTGGGTTCAACATGTAAGAAGTAGAAAGTACAGGTATTTGTGTTCAACATGTAAGAAGTAGAAAGTACAGGTATTTGGGTTCAACATGTAAGAAGTAGAAAGTACAGGTATTTGGGTTCAACATGTAAGAAGTAGAAAGTACAGGTATTTGGGTTCAACATGTAAGAAGTAGAAAGTACAGGAATTTGGGTTCAACATGTAAGAAGTAGAAAGTACAGGTATTTGGGTTCAACATGTAAGAAGTAGAAAGTACAGGTATTTGGGTTCAACATGTAAGAAGTAGAAAGTACAGGTATTTGTGTTCAACATGTAAGAAGTAGAAAGTACAGGTATTTGTGTTCCACATGTGAGAAGTAGAAAGTACAGGTATTTGGGTTCAACATGTAAGAAGTAGAAAGTACAGGTATATGGGTTCAACATGTAAGAAGTAGAAAGTACAGGTATTTGGGTTCAACATGTAAGAAGTAGAAAGTACAGGTATTTGGGTTCAACATGTAAGAAGTAGAAAGTACAGGTATATGGGTTCAACATGTAAGAAGTAGAAAGTACAGGTATTTGGGTTCAACATGTAAGAAGTAGAAAGTACAGGTATTTGTGTTCAACATGTAAGAAGTAGAAAGTACAGGTATTTGTGTTCAACATGTAAGAAGTAGAAAGTAAAGGTATTTGGGTTCAACATGTAAGAAGTAGAAAGTACAGGTATTTGGGTTCAACATGTAAGAAGTAGAAAGTACAGGTATTTGGGTTCAACATGTAAGAAGTAGAAAGTACAGGTATTTGGGTTCAACATGTAAGAAGTAGAAAGTACAGGTATATGGGTTCAACATGTAAGAAGTAGAAAGTACAGGTATTTGGGTTCAACATGTAAGAAGTAGAAAGTACAGGTATTTGTGTTCAACATGTAAGAAGTAGAAAGTACAGGTATTTGTGTTCCACATGTGAGAAGTAGAAAGTACAGGTATTTGGGTTCAACATGTAAGAAGTAGAAAGTACAGGTATTTGTGTTCAACATGTAAGAAGTAGAAAGTACAGGTATTTGTGTTCCACATGTGAGAAGTAGAAAGTACAGGTATTTGGGTTTAACATGTAAGAAGTAGAAAGTACAGGTATTTGTGTTCAACATGTAAGAAGTAGAAAGTACAGGTATTTGGGTTCAACATGTAAGAAGTAGAAAGTACAGGTATTTGGGTTCAACATGTAAGAAGTAGAAAGTACAGGTATTTGGGTTCAACATGTAAGAAGTAGAAAGTACAGGTATTTGGGTTCAACATGTAAGAAGTAGAAAGTACAGGTATTTGTGTTCAACATGTAAGAAGTAGAAAGTACAGGTATTTGGGTTCAACATGTAAGAAGTAGAAAGTACAGGTATTTGGGTTCAACATGTAAGAAGTAGAAAGTACAGGTATTTGGGTTCAACATGTAAGAAGTAGAAAGTACAGGTATTTGTGTTCCACATGTGAGAAGTAGAAAGTACAGGTATTTGGGTTCAACATGTAAGAAGTAGAAAGTACAGGTATTTGTGTTCAACATGTAAGAAGTAGAAAGTACAGGTATTTGTGTTCAACATGTAAGAAGTAGAAAGTACAGGTATTTGGGTTCAACATGTAAGAAGTAGAAAGTACAGGTATTTGGGTTCAACATGTAAGAAGTAGAAAGTACAGGTATTTGGGTTCAACATGTAAGAAGTAGAAAGTACAGGTATTTGTGTTCCACATGTGAGAAGTAGAAAGTACAGGTATTTGGGTTCAACATGTAAGAAGTAGAAAGTACAGGTATTTGTGTTCAACATGTAAGAAGTAGAAAGTACAGGTATTTGGGTTCAACATGTAAGAAGTAGAAATCACAGGTATTTGGGTTCAACATGTAAGAAGTAGAAAGTACAGGTATATGGGTTCAACATGTAAGAAGTAGAAAGTACAGGTATTTGGGTTCAACATGTAAGAAGTAGAAAGTACAGGTATTTGTGTTCAACATGTAAGAAGTAGAAAGTACAGGTATTTGGGTTCAACATGTAAGAAGTAGAAAGTACAGGTATTTGGGTTCAACATGTAAGAAGTAGAAAGTACAGGTATTTGGGTTCAACATGTAAGAAGTAGAAAGTACAGGTATTTGGGTTCAACATGTAAGAAGTAGAAAGTACAGGTATTTGTGTTCAACATGTAAGAAGTAGAAAGTACAGGTATTTGGGTTCAACATGTAAGAAGTAGAAAGTACAGGTATTTGGGTTCAACATGTAAGAAGTAGAAAGTACAGGTATTTGGGTTCAACATGTAAGAAGTAGAAAGTACAGGTATTTGTGTTCAACATGTAAGAAGTAGAAAGTACAGGTATTTGTGTTCCACATGTGAGAAGTAGAAAGTACAGGTATTTGGGTTCAACATGTAAGAAGTAGAAAGTACAGGTATTTGTGTTCAACATGTAAAAAGTAGAAAGTACAGGTATTTGGGTTCAACATGTAAGAAGTAGAAAGTACAGGTATTTGGGTTCAACATGTAAGAAGTAGAAAGTACAGGTATTTGGGTTCAACATGTAAGAAGTAGAAAGTACAGGTATATGGGTTCAACATGTAAGAAGTAGAAAGTACAGGTATTTGGGTTCAACATGTAAGAAGTAGAAAGTACAGGTATTTGAGTTCAACATGTGAGAAGTAGAAAGTACAGGTATTTGAGTTCAACATGTAAGAAGTAGAAAGTACAGGTATTTGGGTTCAACATGTAAGAAGTAGAAAGTACAGGTATTTGGGTTCAACATGTAAGAAGTAGAAAGTACAGGTATTTGGGTTCAACATGTAAGAAGTAGAAAGTACAGGTATTTGGGTTCAACATGTAAGAAGTAGAAAGTACAGGTATTTGGGTTCAACATGTAAGAAGTAGAAAGTACAGGTATTTGGGTTCAAATAATGACAAGACTTTCCAGTGTTGGAAAGTCTTGTCATTAAATGCTTCTTTATCCACTTCTGCTCCACTTCATCTCAGAGGTAAATATTGTACTTTTACACCAAATGCATAAACTACGCTTTCTGTTTTTTTTCCTCAATGTCGAGGACGCTTCCTTGGTGGGACATGTCTTCCGAGTCAGTTCCTTCAGAGGCTAGGAAAGAATCCTTCCTGGCATTCGGAGAACGAAGAATGGAACAGGCTAGCAAGTGTGCGTCATATCAGAGGCCCCACCTTAAAGTTTCCGCCAAAGATTTTTGAAATTGGTCCGTGCGCAAAGCATTGTGGGGATTTTAAGACCACGGAGGATACACATGTGCATTATTAAAATGTGATTATAAAAGCTGTAGTATTTTTGAATACTGTAGTATTTTTTATTTTTACCAGTTTAGCCCTGAGCCTGTTTTTCAGGTCTCAGGCTCCAAAATGACATTCCCAGAACAAATGACCATATCTTCTAAAAGGGTTAAATTAATAATCTTTGTTCTCAAAGTAACGATAAACCTGTGAGTTGGATGTAGAACAGTCAGAATCAATATAGATGTTTTTTATTTTAAAGAAAATTCAGATTGAAAACTGTAAATTATTGTGTCCGTCCAAAAATTATTTTGTACTTACAGTGAAAACTAACCTTGGATGATGGTAAGGTAGACTAAAAGCTTTAGGAATCCAAAGCACAACATATAATAAGTACCCTGTATCAAGATTGATGCAAAACAAGTGACATTTGACCTTTTTAGAGGTTTAGCAAAAGAAACTCCACCTCTGAGGTGATTTGGGTGGAAATGGGGGTTTTACCGTTTCTCCGGAACCCATTGGTCGATTTTGGTGATTGACATCTCTCACTCACACACAGTCTAAAACAAAAAGGTGTGGGCTTCGCGCCCACAGTTTTGCATCAGAGTGAAGCTGTCTCTAGCTCTGACTTCTGGAAACGGAAACGCAGGTTAATTACTCATGGATGATCAGAAATCATTCAAAGGGACACATTGGATTAACCTATGGATTAACTTCAGCAGCGTTTTAATGCCATTGAAGACCACTTTTGACCAGACTACCACACAGGTGAGCCATGTTAGCGTTTTTAGCTACCTAGCGCCACATGTTTTGATGTGTGTTCTTGTTATTATCTCAGAGAGTTCGTATAATTGAGTGATAATGAGGGTACCCATCAATTCTGTGTCCCCTCACGATCAGATCGATGGGTTGGATGTGCAGCAAAGATAAATAATAAGGTTTTGTGAGTGAATTTCGGTGCAGTCATCTGTTAGCATTTTTCGCTCGTTGCTAATTCAGACGCTCAGCGTTAGCATTGTGTTTTTTTTTTTTTTTTTTATTAAAATGATCAGTTAGATGAGTTTCTTCCCGTTACATGGATATAAAACATTCATAGTTTATTACATGAACATGCCCTCAGACACTGTTTCCTGCAAGATGTTGCGGGAGGGCCCCGGTACCGGGGTCTCTCGGGCTTAACAGGTTAAATATTTTAAATATCCAGAATATTTTTATATTGTTTTGTTTATATTTGATATAATATATTTCATTTTTTCATTTTATTTCCATCCATCCATCTTCTCTCGCTTATCCGTGGTCGGGTCGCGGAGGTATCAGTTCCAGCAGAGAGCCCCAAACGTTCCTGTCCCCTCAACCAGCTCTGACTGGGGGATCCCAAGGCGCTCTCAGGCCAGCGAAGAGATATAGTCCCTCCACCTGGTCCTAGGTCTACCCCTCGGTCTCCTCCCAGCTGGACGTGCCTGGAACACCTCCCTAGGGAGGCGCCCAGGTGGCATCCTAACTAGGTGCCCGAACCACCTCAACTGGCTCCTTTAGACGCGAAGGAGGAGCGGTTCAACTCCGAGTCCCTCCCGGATGACTAAACTTCTCACCTTATCCCTAATGGAGACGCCAGCCACCCTGCGGAGAAAACCCATCTCGGCCGCTTGTACCCGCGATCTCGTTCTTTCGGTCATGACTCATTTTATTTTTAATTGTTAATTATCTTTTCCACTTTTTTTCCATCCATCTATCTATCTATCTATCTTTCTCTATTTCTCTATCTATCTATCCATCCATCTATCTATCTCTATCTCTCTATTGATCTATCCATCCATCTATCTATCTATCTCTATCTCTCTATTGATCTATCCATCCATCTATCTATCTATCTATCTCTATCTCTCTATCCATCTATCTATCCATCTCTATCTATCCATCCATCTATCTATCTATCTATCTATCTCTATCTCTCTATCTATCTATCCATCCATCTATCTATCTATCTATCCATCCATCTATCTATCTATCCATCCATCTATCTATCTATCCATCCATCTATCTATCTATTTATCTCTATCTCTCTATTGAT
>JAPTMU010000267.1:20000-135000 GCA_028583405.1 Pogonophryne albipinna
TGGATAAAAGCCTCAGCTAAATGCAATGTAATGTAATGTCTGGGGGGTTATGCCCCCCCCCAGAAGAAAAGTTTTAAAAATAACCCCTTAAATGATGACTTCTAGTGAATTTAGGGGGGGGGACACTATAGTGCCCTGCCTCCACTTTCTATGACAACACAATAGAGATAGGACCAGATGAGTCTACAGGATGAGTCGACGGCATCTTTTCTTGGGCTTGTTTCTCCCACAGATTGACCCTCTGATATGACTCCCTGATAAACACTGCTATGTCATTGATTAGGTTGAAATGTGTTCCACATTCGATGACAGTTTGGGAGGTTTCAGCCAGGACAAGATTAAGAACATGATCATAGCACCAGACATGGACATGAGTGGGTGACTGGAAGGTCATCAGTGCAGAAAATCCTTTGTACCGGCCTTGCATATTGGATGCTCCATCTGTTGCATTACCTATACACATGCCCTTGTCCAGTTTCAGATGCTCTAAGACCTCTGAGAGCAAGTTCACAAAGTATTGTCCGGTGGATGCATGGCACTTCACTCAAGCCACAAGCCTCTCTTGCACACTCTCATTGACATACCTTAAGATTACTGAACACTGATCCTGAGAAGTTATGTCTTGTGTTGTGTCCAGCTGAACAGAAAACATTCCGGCCTTCTGGACATCACTGGAGATACTTTCTTTGATTAGACTACCAACAGTTTCTATTATGGAGTTAACAGTAGTTTTGGAGAGTAGGGGGATGAGAGACCCTCTACCTTTAGTTCCACTGGATTGGTGCAATTTCTTGCTCTTCTCTACGCAATCATCCAGATGCTCTTTTAAGCAGACATCATACTTTCCTAATAAAAGGATGAGCTCCAAAAAGTTACCGTGGTCCACGGTGTTGTCAGCTAGCATATATGCTCCCTCATTCTCCACCTGCCTGCACTTTCACCACATCCACCACACGCTCCAAAACCTGACGTCTCTTTCGGACTTGTTCCCTATGAGCAGACATCTGACTGCCAGCAAACATGCTTTCGATGTCTGCTTTAGAGCACCGTAAGAAAAAAGCTTCAGCACAGGTTGAATGTGTAAGGCTCTTTTCGTGCTCCTCAGTACGCTGGTGTGCGTGCCTCCAATCTGACATTCCAGTTATAAATGTGCCAGTGTCAGTCCTCTTCCCAAATGCCAGACATACAAAACAAAACAACATATGACGTCCCTTGCAATATGCCAGCCACTTTCTGCTGGTGCCATCTTTACAGGTGAATACCTTCTGCATAACTGGATTTCTGGTATGTTGTTGTGGGTGCTGTTCTAAAAACATCTGTAACATAGATGGCTCGGGGCGGGCAAAGTAATCTATGTCCTCGTGCTCTTTGCTCTCCTCACTCTAGCTGACACTCCTCCTCTGGGGATGCTACCTGGCTCAACACAATGATACAGAATGAATGGATTCCCTGATAGAGGTCCATACAAATAGGCATTGACATAACAATACCACACAGCTAATGGTCGAAACTACATGTGTGCCTCCATTTTTTATCTATTTCTATATTATTCATTCTATATATTGTCAATCAAAACTACCACAAAAAGCTGACTATAAAAAATGTGTTCAGGTCCCAAAAGACCACTGTTGCCCTTATAACCAAATAAGTAAATAAACTAAACAAGCTGCCAGCTGACAGTAATTGTTCATGAATGGTGGTTAACTTTCAATGAGACAACGTATCAGAGTCCCGTTAAGCTATATTTTAACTTGCCAGGGAAAACCTAAAAAAGCCAGCTTACTAGCTTGTAGGCTAACGAATGTTTCTCTTATAATATTTGTCTTATTAGTGCTTCATCAAAGGGATATTAATGGGTTCCAGAACTACAGAGTATCATAACCTTAATAATAATCTTTTCCTAATTTTCTTAGCTTCTGCTTACCGCGAGTTCTCCTCCCTCTCCCCACTCGCGCTGATCTCTCTCCCTCTCATCATCTTCCTCACCACCAATCGGCCACGGGTTAGAAGAAGATGGACCTGCACCTGTACTAAGCATGTCGGTTATTTTGACACAAGCGGCAGCATCAGCACGAAGGGCCTGCTTTTTTCTTGCCCGCAATTTTTCTGCTCCCCCTTTTCGCTTGGCCTTCGCCTTCGCCATTTCTAACTCGAACTTTTTTTTTTCTAGAAAAAAAAAGGCAGTTTGGCTTCAACGGCCGGCTCACCTCCTGGGGGCGTGATTTAATGATGCACACCGAGCGGCCAAAGGGGGAGGTTATTAAAGATTTGATTGGGCTGGCCCAGTGTCAATTACTAAAAACATTTAAACAGAGGGCCAATCTACCCGTCTCATGGGCCGGGACTTCAGAAAAAAAAAAAAAATGACGTGTCGGCCCAAAAGGCACGTCGGCCCACCGGGAAAATGCCCGGTGGGCCAGATGGCCAGTCCAGCCCTGTGTTAAGGTGTATATCAGTATGTAGTGTCTCTGCTTTAAAGAGTCCTCTCCTGCTGATGTTCAGGTGTATATCAGTATGTAGTGTCTCTGCTTTAAAGAGTCCTCTCCTGCTGATGCACAGGTGTATATCAGTATGTAGTGTCTCTACTTTAAAGTGTCCTCTCCTGCTGATGTTCTGGTGTATATCAGTATGTAGTGTCTCTACTTTAAAGAGTCCCCTCCTGCTGATGCACAGGTGTATATCAGTATGTAGTGTCTCTACTTTAAAGAGTCCTCTCCTGCTGATGTTCTGGTGTATATCAGTATGTAGTGTCTCTACTTTAAAGAGTCCTCTCCTGCTGATGTCCAGGTGTATATCAGTATGTAGTGTCTCTGCTTTAAAGAGTCCTCTCCTGCTGATGCTCAGGTGTATATCAGTATGTAGTGTCTCTACTTTAAAGTGTCCTCTCCTGCTGATGCTCAGGTGTATATCAGTATGTAGTGTCTCTGCTTTAAAGAGTCCTCTCCTGCTGATGTTCAGGTGTATATCAGTATGTAGTGTCTCTACTTTAAAGAGTCCTCTCCTGCTGATGCTCAGGTGTATATCAGTATGTAGTGTCTCTACTTTAAAGAGTCCTCTCCTGCTGATGTTCAGGTGTATATCAGTATGTCGTGTCTCTACTTTAAAGAGTCCTCTCCTGCTGATGTTAAGGTGTATATCAGTATGTAGTGTCTCTACTTTAAATAGTCCTCTCCTGCTGATGTTAAGGTGTATATCAGTATGTAGTGTCTCTGCTTTAAAGAGTCCTCTCCTGCTGATGCTCAGGTGTATATCAGTATGTAGTGTCTCTACTTTAAAGTGTCCTCTCCTGCTGATGCTCAGGTGTATATCAGTATGTAGTGTCTCTGCTTTAAAGAGTCCTCTCCTGCTGATGTTCAGGTGTATATCAGTATGTAGTGTCTCTGCTTTAAAGAGTCCTCTCCTGCTGATGTCCAGGTGTATATCAGTATGTAGTGTCTCTGCTTTAAAGAGTCCTCTCCTGCTGATGCTCAGGTGTATATCAGTATGTAGTGTCTCTACTTTAAAGTGTCCTCTCCTGCTGATGCTCAGGTGTATATCAGTATGTAGTGTCTCTACTTTAAAGAGTCCTCTCCTGCTGATGTTCAGGTGTATATCAGTATGTAGTGTCTCTACTTTAAAGAGTCCTCTCCTGCTGATGCTCAGGTGTATATCAGTATGTAGTGTCTCTACTTTAAAGAGTCCTCTCCTGCTGATGTTCAGGTGTATATCAGTATGTAGTGTCTCTACTTTAAAGAGTCCTCTCCTGCTGATGTTAAGGTGTATATCAGTATGTAGTGCAGGGATCACCAACTACATTTGTCCAAGGGCCAAAATGTATCCAATAGACACTATCGCGGGCCGGGGGGGGTTAGCAGACTCTTCACGCTAACGAAGGATCACTTCTAGGCAGGGTTGGGAGGGTTACTTTGTAAATGTAATCAGTTACTGATTACTGAATACATGCTCTGAAAGTAATCAGAATACAGTTACAGTTACGTGTCTTAAAAAAGTAACGTGTTCAGGTTACTTTTAGAATACTTTTGGAATACTTTTGGAATACTTTCTTTTTCCATAACAGATGTTTTGGTGAGCAGGAGACACTTGTTTTACTGTTTTAATGGCTTATCAAGAACTCAAACACAACATCTTGGTGTCATTCTGGACAGCTCCCTCTCATCTGCACCCCACATAAAAAACATCACCCGGACTGCATTCTCCTACTGTAAACCTTTCCTTAGAATATGTTATGAATTGTAAGGTGTCCTTGGGTGCTTTGAAAGGCGCCCCTAAATAGAATGAATTATCATTATTATAATTATTATTATCTGAAACAATGTAATAACTTTTAAAACTTGTTCCAGTCACTTGCCCCATGCATTCAGCAGCAGCAGGCCATTCACTTTGATTTGATCCCGTTATAAATGTCATCATTTCGACAATAAAGAAATGCTACATCAACGTTATCTTGCACATTTTATCTAACCATCTCCGTTTCTAACTTTCAATATATTTTAAAAGAGATCTCTCTCTCATCTGCGGGGCCTCACAGAAACGCTGCATCTCTCTCTCGCTCACAGACACGCTGCATCTCTCTCGCTCACAGACATGCTGCAGCGCCGTGCAGTGTGCAGTGCGCACACAGTTCTGCCGGTAATGAATATTACATTTTGTGAGGAAACTTTTCCACCAATAATTCCAATAAGTATTCCAAAATGTATTCACTTCAGGTTTACGAAAGTAACTGTAATCAGATTACTCGTTTTTCAAATGTAACGCCAGCTGAATACAGTTAGCCTACTTGATTTTTGTATTCTGATTACGTAACGCCGTTACATATATTCCGTTACAACCCAACCCTGCTTCTCGGCTACTGTCCCGCAGCTCCTGCCTCTCTGTTGGACTCTGTCGCAGCGGGGCTGCTGCTGTGGTGCGGAGCGCACAAAGCAGACTCTTCAGTCTTCACAACGAAGGATCACTTCTTCTTCTTCAAGGAAGGGAAGGTTTCGCAGTACGCAGTCTACTGTCCCGCAGCTGCTGCCTCTATGTTGGACTCCGGTACTGCACCTTACTCACGAGACGTTGTAAAAAAAAAATGGGTGGGGGGCGAACGCAGTAACCACTCCGCCAACGCCACAGTCACCCCCGTCGTGCGGGCCGGATGAGAATGTCTGGCGGGCCGGATGTGGCCCGCGGGCCGCCAGTTGGTGGTCACTGATGTAGTGTCTCTACTTTAAATAGTCCTCTCCTGCTGATGTTAAGGTGTATATCAGTATGTAGTGTCTCTACTTTAAAGAGTCCTCTCCTGCTGATGTTCAGGTGTATATCAGTATGTAGTGTCTCTACTTTAAAGAGTCCTCTCCTGCTGATGTTCAGGTGTATATCAGTATGTAGTGTCTCTGCTTTAAAGAGTCCTCTCCTGCTGATGCACAGGTGTATATCAGTATGTAGTGTCTCTACTTTAAAGTGTCCTCTCCTGCTGATGTTCTGGTGTATATCAGTATGTAGTGTCTCTACTTTAAAGAGTCCTCTCCTGCTGATGTCCAGGTGTATATCAGTATGTAGTGTCTCTGCTTTAAAGAGTCCTCTCCTGCTGATGCTCAGGTGTATATCAGTATGTAGTGTCTCTACTTTAAAGTGTCCTCTCCTGCTGATGCTCAGGTGTATATCAGTATGTAGTGTCTCTGCTTTAAAGAGTCCTCTCCTGCTGATGTTCAGGTGTATATCAGTATGTAGTGTCTCTACTTTAAAGAGTCCTCTCCTGCTGATGCTCAGGTGTATATCAGTATGTAGTGTCTCTACTTTAAAGAGTCCTCTCCTGCTGATGCTCAGGTGTATATCAGTATGTAGTGTCTCTACTTTAAAGAGTCCTCTCCTGCTGATGTTAAGGTGTATATCAGTATGTAGTGTCTCTACTTTAAATAGTCCTCTCCTGCTGATGTTAAGGTGTATATCAGTATGTAGTGTCTCTACTTTAAAGAGTCCTCTCCTGCTGATGTTCAGGTGTATATCAGTATGTAGTGTCTCTACTTTAAATAGTCCTCTCCTGCTGATGTTAAGGTGTATATCAGTATGTAGTGTCTCTACGTTTAAAGAGTCCTCTCCTGCTGATGTTCAGGTGTATATCAGTATGTAGTGTCTCTACTTTAAAGAGTCCTCTGCTGCTGATGTTCAGGTGTATATCAGTATGTAGTGTCTCTCCTTTAAAGAGTCTTCTCCTGCTGATGTTCAGGTGTATATCAGTATGTAGTGTCTCACCTTTAAAGAGTCTTCTCCTGCTGATGTTCAGGTGTATATCAGTATGTAGTGTCTCTACTTTAAAGAGTCCTCTCCTGCTGATGCTCAGGTGTATATCAGTATGTAGTGTCTCTACTTTAAAGAGTCCTCTCCTGCTGATGCTCAGGTGTATATCAGTATGTAGTGTCTCTACTTTAAAGAGTCCTCTCCTGCTGATGTTAAGGTGTATATCAGTATGTAGTGTCTCTACTTTAAATAGTCCTCTCCTGCTGATGTTAAGGTGTATATCAGTATGTAGTGTCTCTACTTTAAAGAGTCCTCTCCTGCTGATGTTCAGGTGTATATCAGTATGTAGTGTCTCTACTTTAAATAGTCCTCTCCTGCTGATGTTAAGGTGTATATCAGTATGTAGTGTCTCTACGTTTAAAGAGTCCTCTCCTGCTGATGTTCAGGTGTATATCAGTATGTAGTGTCTCTACTTTAAAGAGTCCTCTGCTGCTGATGTTCAGGTGTATATCAGTATGTAGTGTCTCTCCTTTAAAGAGTCTTCTCCTGCTGATGTTCAGGTGTATATCAGTATGTAGTGTCTCACCTTTAAAGAGTCCTCTCCTGCTGATGTTCAGGTGTATATCAGTATGTAGTGTCTCTCCTTTAAAGAGTCTTCTCCTGCTGATGTTCAGGTGTATATCAGTATGTAGTGTCTCTACTTTAAAGAGTCCTCTGCTGCTGATGTTCAGGTGTATATCAGTATGTAGTGTCTCTCCTTTAAAGAGTCTTCTCCTGCTGATGTTCAGGTGTATATCAGTATGTAGTGTCTCTACTTTAAAGAGTCCTCTGCTGCTGATGTTCAGGTGTATATCAGTATGTAGTGTCTCTCCTTTAAAGAGTCTTCTCCTGCTGATGTTCAGGTGTATATCAGTATGTAGTGTCTCTACTTTAAAGAGTCCTCTCCTGCTGATGTTAAGGTGTATATCAGTATGTAGTGTCTCTACTTTAAAGAGTCCTATCCTGCTGATGTTAAGGTGTATATCAGTATGTAGTGTCTCTACTTTAAATAGTCCTCTCCTGCTGATGTTAAGGTGTATATCAGTATGTAGTGTCTCTACTTTAAAGAGTCCTCTCCTGCTGATGTTCAGGTGTATATCAGTATGTAGTGTCTCTACTTTAAATAGTCCTCTCCTGCTGATGTTAAGGTGTATATCAGTATGTAGTGTCTCTACTTTAAAGAGTCCTCTCCTGCTGATGTTCAGGTGTATATCAGTATGAAGTGTCTCTACTTTAAATAGTCCTCTCCTGCTGATGTTAAGGTGTATATCAGTATGTAGTGTCTCTACTTTAAAGAGTCCTCTCCTGCTGATGTTCAGGTGTATATCAGTATGTAGTGTCTCTACTTTAAAGAGTCCTCTCCTGCTGATGTTAAGGTGTATATCAGTATGTAGTGTCTCTCCTTTAAAGAGTCTTCTCCTGCTGATGTTCAGGTGTATATCAGTATGTAGTGTCTCACCTTTAAAGAGTCCTCTCCTGCTGATGTTCAGGTGTATATCAGTATGTAGTGTCTCTACTTTAAAGAGTCCTCTCCTGCTGATGTTCAGGTGTATATCAGTATGTAGTGTCTCTACTTTAAAGAGTCCTCTCCTGCTGATGTTAAGGTGTATATCAGTATGGAGTGTCTATACTTTAAAGAGTCCTCTCCTGCTGATGTTAAGGTGTATATCAGTATGTAGTGTCTCTACTTTAAAGAGTCCTCTCCTGCTGATGTTCAGGTGTATATCAGTATGTAGTGTCTCTACTTTAAAGAGTCCTCTCCTGCTGATGTTAAGGTGTATATCAGTATGTAGTGTCTCTACTTTAAAGAGTCCTCTCCTGCTGATGTTCAGGTGTATATCAGTATGTAGTGTCTCTACTTTAAAGAGTCCTCTCCTGCTGATGTTCAGGTGTATATCAGTATGTAGTGTCTCTACTTTAAAGAGTCCTCTCCTGCTGATGTTCAGGCAGGGCTGGACTGGGACAGCAAATCGGCCCTGGCATTTAGACCCAGACCCAAATCCATAAAACAAATGAATAGTAGCGGTTCCTGACAAGAAGAATAACTCAGTATAATTTAAAAAACGCTATTATTATCCTTTTTACGTACCAGGGGCAAACTAAACTAATACATACCACAAGTATGTGTAACTATCAATCATTAGAAATTAGACCTTCAAACGCTCTCACAAAGCGAACAGTGACCGAGCACTAATAGGGGGTCTGATGGTGGTGGAGGCGGGGAGGGAGCTGATCAGCAGCTTGAGCAGCTGTCAACTCAACATTGTAAATAACCAACCAAAAACGATCACCGGTTCATCTTGTTTTTGGCGTGAGAATAGTTTGGGTAGCGTGAGAGCGTTAGATTGAGAGTGAAAACGTGTGTCACACCCCAGAGGCGTGAGAGTTGGCAACCCTGGTTTGCCTGCTGCAGGTGGGGCCGACCAGTTATACAAGAGGGAGATAATAGCTGTACTTATTTTTTAATGAGCCACATGCCATGATGCACCAACTTCAGACTTCCTTACAGAGCCCCTCCTCCAACACACACGAACGCGCACATGACCAATGAGGGCACGAGATAAGTTTGTGCACAGATGGAAGGCTGACAGGCAGGTAGGCCAACCCAAGTTCCCATCAGCAGAAACACGTGGGTTTGCTATCCTGGCTCCAAGATGGTGGAATGAGCTCCCATTGACATCAGGACAGCAGATAGCTTACACACCTTCCAGACTGAAAACTCATCTCTTTCGACTCCACTTCGAGCCATAGAACTGCTAACAAAGCACTTATATACTAATAAAGAGCTGGCTTATCTAAAGCCAGTTGAGTAGCACTTGAAATGTTTGGCTCTATGAAACCTGATGTACTTTATGATTCTGTTTTCTTCAGGTTTGTGTCTTCCTGGTGGAACGCACTTATTGTAAGTCGCTTTGGATAAAAGCCTCAGCTAAATGCAATGTAATGTAATGTCTGGAGGGGGTATGCCCCCCCAGAAGAAAAGTTTAAAAAATAACCCCTTAAATGATGACTTCTAGTGAATTTAGGGGGGGGGGGACACTATAGTGCCCTGCCTCCACTTTCTATGACAACACAATAGAGATAGGACCAGATGAGTCTACAGGATTGGTCGACGGCATCTTTTCTTGGGCTTGTTTCTCCCACAGATTGACCCTCTGATATGACTCCCTGATAAACACTGCTATGTCATTGATTAGGTTGAAAAGTGTTCCACATTCGATGACAGTTTGGGAGGTTTCAGCCAGGACAAGATTAAGAACATGAGCATAGCACCACACATGGACATGAGTGGGTGACTGGGAGGTCATCAGTGCAGAAAATCCTTTGTACCGGCCTTGCATATTGGATGCTCCATCTGTTGCATTACCTATACACATGCCCTTGTCCAGTTTCAGATGCTCTAAGACCTCTGAGAGCAAGTTCACAAAGTATTGTCCGGTGGATGCATGGCACTTCACTAAAGCCACAAGCCTCTCTTGCACACTCTCATTGACACACCTTAAGATTACTGAACACTGATCCTGAGAAGTTATGTCTTGTGTTGTGTCCAGCTGAACAGAAAACATTCCGGCCTTCTGGACATCACTGGAGATACTTTCTTTGATTAGACTACCAACAGTTTCTATTATGGAGTTAACAGTAGTTTTGGAGAGTAGGGGGATGAGAGACCCTCTACCTTTAGTTCCACTGGATTGGTGCAATTTCTTGCTCTTCTCTACGCAATCATCCAGATGCTCTTTTAAGCAGACATCATACTTTCCTAATAAAAGGATGAGCTCCAAAAAGTTACCGTGGTCCACGGTGTTGTCAGCTAGCATATATGCTCCCTCATTCTCCACCTGCCTGCACTTTCACCACATCCACCACACGCTCCAAAACCTGACGTCTCTTTCGGACTTGTTCCCTATGAGCAGACATCTGACTGCCAGCAAACATGCTTTCGATGTCTGCTTTAGAGCACTGTAAGAAAAAAGCTTCAGCACAGGTTGAATGTGTAAGGCTCTTTTCGTGCTCCTCAGTACGCTGGTGTGCGTGCCTCCAATCTGACATTCCAGTTATAAATGTGCCAGTGTCAGTCCTCTTCCCAAATGCCAGACATACAAAACAAAACAACATATGACGTCCCTTGCAATATGCCAGCCACTTTCTGCTGGTGCCATCTTTACAGGTGAATACCTTCTGCACAACTGGATTTCTGGTATGTTGTTGTGGGTGCTGTTCTAAAAACATCTGTAACATAGATGGCTCGGGGCGGGCAAAGTAATCTATGTCCTCGTGCTCTTTGCTCTCCTCACTCTCGCTGACACTCTCCTCCTCTGGGGATGCTACCTGGCTCAACACAATGATACAGAATGAATGGATTCCCTGATAGAGGTCCATACAAATAGGCATTGACATAACAATACCACACAGCTAATAGTCGAAACTACATGTGTGCCTCCATTTTTTATCTATTTCTATATTATTCATTCTATATATTGTCAATCAAAACTACCACAAAAAGCTGACTATAAAAAATGTGTTCAGGTCCCAAAAGACCACTGTTGCCCTTATAACCAAATAAGTAAATAAACTAAACAAGCTGCCAGCTGACAGTAATTGTTCATGAATGGTGGTTAACTTTCAATGAGACAACGTATCAGAGTCCCGTTAAGCTATATTTTAACTTGCCAGGGAAAACCTAAAAAAGCCAGCTTACTAGCTTGTAGGCTAAACGAATGTTTCTCTTATAATATTTGTCTTATTAGTGCTTCATCAAAGGGATATTAATGGGTTCCAGAACTACAGAGTATCATAACCTTAATAATAATCTTTTCCTAATTTTCTTAGCTTCTGCTTACCGCGAGTTCTCCTCCCTCTCCCCACTCGCGCTGATCTCTCTCCCTCTCATCATCTTCCTCACCACCAATCGGCCACGGGTTAGAAGAAGATGGACCTGCACCTGTACTAAACATGTCGGTTATTTTGACACAAGCGGCAGCATCAGCACGAAGGGCCTGCTTTTTTCTTGCCTGCAATTTTTCTGCTCCCCCTTTTCGCTTGGCCTTCGCCTTCGCCATTTCTAACTCGAATTTTGTTTTTCTCGAAAAAAAAGGCAGTTTGGCTTCAACGGCTGGCTCACCTCCTGGGGGCGTGATTTAATGATGCACACCGAGCGGCCAAAGGGGGAGGTTATTAAAGATTTGATTGGGCCGGCCCAGTGTCAATTACTAAAAACATTTAAACAGAGGGCCAATCTACCCGTCTCATGGGCTGGGACTTCAGAAAAAAAAAAAAATGACGTGTTGGCCCAAAAGGCACGTCGGCCCACCGGGAAAATGCCTGGTATGCCAGATGGCCAGTCCAGCCCTGTGTTAAGGTGTATATCAGTATGTAGTGTCTCTGCTTTAAAGAGTCCTCTCCTGCTGATGTTCAGGTGTATATCAGTATGTAGTGTCTCTGCTTTAAAGAGTCCTCTCCTGCTGATGCTCAGGTGTATATCAGTATGTAGTGTCTCTACTTTAAAGAGTCCTCTCCTGCTGATGTTCTGGTGTATATCAGTATGTAGTGTCTCTACTTTAAAGAGTCCTCTCCTGCTGATGTCCAGGTGTATATCAGTATGTAGTGTCTCTACTTTAAAGAGTCCTCTCCTGCTGATGTTAAGGTGTATATCAGTATGTAGTGTCTCTACTTTAAAGAGTCCTCTCCTGCTGATGTTCTGGTGTATATCAGTATGTAGTGTCTCTATTTTAAAGAGTCCTCTCCTGCTGATGTCCAGGTGTATATCAGTATGTAGTGTCTCTACTTTAAAGAGTCCTCTCCTGCTGATGTTCAGGTGTATATCAGTATGTAGTGTCTCTACTTTAAAGAGTCCTCTCCTGCTGATGTTCAGGCAGGGCTGGACTGGGACAGCAAATCGGCCCTGGCATTTAGACCCAGACCCAAATCCATAAAACAAATGAATAGTAGCGGTTCCTGACAAGAAAAATAACTCAGTATAATTTAAAAAACCCTATTATTATCCTTTTTACGTACCAGGGGCAAACTAAACTAATACATACCACAAGTATGTGTAAATATCAATCATTAGAAATTAGACCTTCAAACGCTCTCACAAAGCGAACAGTGACCGAGCACTAATAGGGGGTCTGATGGTGGTGGAGGCGGGGAGGGAGCTGATCAGCAGCTTGAGCAGCTGTCAACTCAACATTGTAAATAACCAACCAAAAACGATCACCGGTTCATCTTGTTTTTGGCGTGAGAATAGTTTGGGTAGCGTGAGAGTGTGAGATTGAGAGTGAAAACGTGTGTCACACCCCAGAGGCGTGAGAGTTGGCAACCCTGGTTTGCCTGCTGCAGGTGGGGCCGACCAGTTATACAAGAGGGAGATAATAGCTGTACTTATTTTTTAATGAGCCACATGCCATGATGCACCAACTTCAGACTTCCTTACAGAGCCCCTCCTCCAACACACGAACGCACACATGACCAATGAGGGCACGAGATATGTTTGTGCACAGATGGAAGGCTGACAGGCAGGTAGGCCAACCCAAGTTCCCATCAGCAGAAACACGTGGGTTTGCTATCCTGGCTCCAAGATGGTGGAATGAGCTCCCATTGACATCAGGACAGCAGATAGCTTACACACCTTCCAGACTGAAAACTCATCTCTTTCGACTCCACTTCGAGCGATAGAACTGCTAACAAAGCACTTATATACTAATAAAGAGCTGGCTTATCTAAAGCCAGTTGAGTAGCACTTGAAATGTTTGGCTCTATGAAACCTGATGTACTTTATGATTCTGTTTTCTTCAGGTTTGTGTCTTCCTGGTGGAACGCACTTATTGTAAGTCGCTTTGGATAAAAGCCTCAGCTAAATGCAACGTAATGTAATGTCTGGGGGGGGTATGCCCCCCCAGAAGAAAAGTTTTAAAAATAACCCCTTAAATTATGACTTCTAGTGAATTTAGGGGGGGGGACACTATAGTGCCCTGCCTCCACTTTCTATGACAACACAATAGAGATAGGACCAGATGAGTCTACAGGATGAGTCGACGGGATCTTTTCTTGGGCTTGTTTCTCCCACAGATTGACCATCTGATATGACTCCCTGATAAACACTGCTATGTCATTGATTAGGTTGAAAAGTGTTCCACATTCGATGACAGTTTGGGAGGTTTCAGCCAGGACACGATTAAGAACATGAGCATAGCACCACACATGGACATGAGTGGGTGACTGGGAGGTCATCAGTGCAGAAAATCCTTTGTACCGGCCTTGCATATTGGATGCTCCATCTGTTGCATTACCTATACACATGCCCTTGTCCAGTTTCAGATGCTCTAAGACCTCTGAGAGCAAGTTCACAAAGTATTGTCCGGTGGATGCATGGCACTTCACGAAAGCCACAAGCCTCTCTTGCGCACTCTCATTGACATACCTTAAGATTACTGAAAACTGATGTAGTGTCTCTACTTTAAAGTGTCCTCTCCTGCTGATGCTCAGGTGTATATCAGTATGTAGTGTCTTTACTTTAAAGAGTCCTCTCCTGCTGATGTTCAGGTGTATATCAGTATGTAGTGTCTCTACTTTAAAGAGTCCTCTCCTGCTGATGTTCAGGTGTATATCAGTATGTAGTGTCTCTACTTTAAAGAGTCCTCTCCTGCTGATGCTCAGGTGTATATCAGTATGTAGTGTCTCTACTTTAAAGAGTCCTCTCCTGCTGATGTTCAGGTGTATATCAGTATGTAGTGTCTCTACTTTAACCTCTTAAGCCCGAGGGTCCCCCCAGGGGACCCCTCCCACCGTTTTTTTATGAGACTATGTCTCAGGGCTTCTTAACATTTATGAAACTATTAATGTTCCATACCCTTTTAACGCTAAGAAACTCAGCTAACTGACAATGTGAACCATTTTTAGATAAAAGAAACACAAGAGTAATACCAAGCCTTTGAATTAGCATGGAGCGAAAAAATGCTAAGTAATGCTAACGGAATTTGCACAGCACTCACGGTAGAAATGCCCTTATTACTTATCGTAACTGCACAAACAAGATATACGATTAAAAACTAAGACTCCACAGATTCCACACATGTAAATATCATCACTGTAGGACCCCGAATTGCGGAGCTATCAGCCAGAAAAGAGAAAGTAAACAACATCCGGTTTCAAAAATATTACAATAATTTCGTCTTACCTTTTTTGATTTGTGATCAAAAGTTGTGTTCACCGGAATAAAAACGCCGCTCAAGGTTAATCCAATGTCTTTGTGTCACGTAGAAATTTTGACTGATAATCCTTCATCATATTTATGGCAATATACTGGGTATAAAGTTTCGCCGTCCAGGCGTGCACTTTTAGATATGCTTTGTCCGTTTCTCTATTACGTCCGCTATGGTAATGTTTACGTTGATTTGGGAACTGCCCATCGATTCTATTGGTTCTGATGGTTAAGAAAAAGGTGTAAATCACACGAATCGACCAATGGGTTCCAGAGATATGGTCCTGCGTAAAGTATAAAGAATGCCAGCCAGTTTACGTACATTACGCAGCTGACTTCATTTATTGTTTACTACCTAACAACAGGCATTACAACAGGACACAGAGCGCACGGAGGACAGAGCGGACAGCAGATAACGGAATTGCAGTTTTATTGCTTATAGATTATCAGAACATTTCAAAGGGGACACAGCCACATTGGATATTAACCTATGGATTAACTACATCATCGTTTTTATCGTTTTAATGCCATTGAAGACCAGTTTAGACCAGGCAAAGACGAAGGTAAGCCATTAGCCTAGCGCATGCTAGTACCTAACTCCACTTGTTTTGATGTACGTTTTTGTTGATAACGTCGCAAGTTTGTATCTTTCAGTGTTGAGGTGGGCACCGTTAGATTCTGTGTCTTTACGATCAAAAACGATGTGTTGGATGTGCAGCTAGGATAAGTAGTAAGGCAGCTAGGATAAGTAATAAGGGAGCTAGGAGTGATTTTCGGTGCAGTAATAGGTTAGCATTTTTCGCTCGGGGCTAATTCAGATGCTCACTGTTAGCATTGTGGTTTTTTTGAAAAAATAAATGAAAAAGATTAGTTAAATGAGTTTTTTCCCGTTATATGGATATAAAATATTCATAGTTTATTAAATAGTAAGGTTCCTTAGACGTTGTTTCCTGCAAATGACGCGATTTCGGTCCGTGGGGCCTATAAGTGCTATATAAATAAACTTGCCTTGCCTAAGAGGATAACAGAGTATGTTCTTATATTTTATTTTTATTTTTATTTTTTTTCACAACAGTTGTATTTGGATGGAATGAATACCTATAGTGAAAATTCAAAGTAATAAAATGATTTTTACAGTGAAAAAGTTCAAATGGAACTGATGGTTCCCAAATTACCCAGAGGTGAGTCCGCCTGGACTTTATTTTTCTAAACCTCTCTAAAAAGGTCAAATTTAACTTGTTTTGCATCAATCTTGATACAGGGTACTTATTATATGTTATAGTTTGGATTCCTAAAGCTTTTAGTCTACTAACCCATCATTCAAGGGTGGTTTTTACTATAAGTAATGGGTATTTATTAGGCGGACATTAGAATTTACATGTATTTACTATGTTCCATCTGAATTTACTTTAAAATAAAAACATCTATATTGATTCTGACACTTCTACATCCAACTCACAGATGTAACCTTGCTTTGAGAGAAAAGATGATTAATTTACCCCTTTTAGAAGTGAAGATATAGTCTTTGTTGTGTTAGTGGCATTTTCGAGCCTGAAACCTGAAAAACAGGCTCAGGGCTTAAGAGGTTAAAGAGTCCTCTCCTGCTGATGTTCAGGTGTATATCAGTATGTAGTGTCTCTACTTTAAAGAGTCCTCTCCTGCTGATGTCCAGGTGTATATCAGTATGTAGTGTCTCTACTTTAAAGAGTCCTCTCCTGCTGATGTCCAGGTGTATATCAGTATGTAGTGTCTCTACTTTAAAGAGTCCTCTCCTGCTGATGTTCAGGTGTATATCAGTATGTAGTGTCTCTACTTTAAAGAGTCCCCTCCTGCTGATGTTCAGGTGTATATCAGTATGTAGCAGAGGTGTGGACTCGAGTCACATGACTTGGACTCGAGTCAGACTCGAGTCACCAATTTGATGACTTGAGACTCGACTTGACAAAATCACAAAACACTTGCGACTCGACTTGGACTTGCACACCAATGACTCGGGACTTGACTTGGACTCGAGCCTTCTGACTTGAGGTGACTTGATAATTTAATTCAGGGATCTCCAACACGCCGATCGCGAGATACCGCTAGAAGAGCAGACTCCCGTCTGGGAGAGCAGAGTCTCCAGCCGCTCCTACTCTTGCTGACTCTGAGAATCCTTGCAGGCAGGGGCGGGACTTTATTTAGCTGGGCCACCATGCGGCCAATCATATGCGAGGACACACTAGGATCATACCATTATGTGAAAGAAGGGTGGGGGACACAGCAGGTGTAGTGGTACAGGCCAGCTGCACAGAGCGACGGGGAGACGGATTTAAATGCAAGCGCGTCGGAAAAAGTCAAGAAATGAGCGAAAACCCCAAAAAGAAGCAGCATCTGGCTGCTTTTCAATGATATTGGAGAAAGCAAAGCTGAGTGCAGGATTTGTAAAATGAAAATAACCTTCAGAGAAGGTTTTTGGTAACCACTCAGGATTTATTGTCAGAGGTGGGAGAAGTTCAGATCTTGTACTTGAGTAAAAGTACCAGAGTGTAGGAATACTCGGTTACAATAAAAAGTCCTGCATTCAAAATGTTACAATTAAAAGTACAAAAGTATTAGCATCAAAATATAGTTAAAGTACCACCTGCAGAGGGATCTAGATGCAGGTGTTCTTTTCCACATAAAGACCGCCTCGCTGCAGATTATCCCTTGCATAAAGATAGATTGTTGGTCCCTTATAACATGTTGTACACAGTGGAAATAAACATTCTGGTCACCTCAACATCAGGGATCTTATCCATTAAACTCCTTCTGAATCAAACCGTCATGGTAGCCTTACCTTACTGATCCCTCTTAAAGTAGAAAAAAAACATGTTACTTTACCAGCAGAGAGAAAATTGATTATTAAATTATTAATGTGACTAATAAAGAGCAGTTTGATTATTAAGTATTATTCTGTTGATCGATGTCATTACATTTGGTGAAAAGCACATAATGACTTGTTTATGACTCGTTTTGTCAAAGTTTAGGACTTGGACTTGACTTGAACTTGCCCAACCTGACTTGAGACTTGACTTGGACTTGAGCGCAAAGACTTGAGACTTGACTCGGACTTGAGCGCAAAGACTTGAGACTTGACTCGGACTTGCAAAACAATGACTTGGTCCCACCTCTGGTATGTAGTGTCTCTACTTTAAAGAGTCCTCTCCTGCTGATGTTCAGGTGTATATCAGTATGTAGTGTCTCTACTTTAAAGAGTCCTCTCCTGCTGATGTTCAGGTGTATATCAGTATGTAGTGTCTCTACTTTAAAGAGTCCTCTCCTGCTGATGTTCAGGTGTATATCAGTATGTAGTGTATCTACTTTAAAGAGTCCTCTCCTGCTGATGTTCAGGTGTATATCAGTATGTAGTGTCTCTACTTTAAAGAGTCCTCTCCTGCTGATGTTCAGGTGTATATCAGTATGTAGTGTCTCTACTTTAAAGAGTCCCCTCCTGCTGATGTTCAGGTGTATATCAGTATGTAGTGTCTCTACTTTAAAGAGTCCTCTCCTGCTGATGTCCAGGTGTATATCAGTATGTAGTGTCTCTACTTTAAAGAGTCCTCTCCTGCTGATGTTCAGGTGTATATCAGTATGTAGTGTCTCTACTTTAAAGAGTCCTCTCCTGCTGATGTTCAGGTGTATATCAGTATGTAGTGTCTCTACTTTAAAGAGTCCTCTCCTGCTGATGTTCAGGTGTATATCAGTATGTAGTGTCTCTACTGGGACATGTCTCCATGCTTTAATGTGTGTGTGTGTGTGTGTGTGTGTGTGTGTGTGTGTGTGTGTGTGTGTGTGTGTGTGTGTGTGTGTGTGTGTGTGTGTGTGTGTGTGTGTGTGTGTGTGTGTGCGTGTGTGTGTACCTTCACAGTGCGGGTGTGTGTACGTGCCGCTCTGCACCTCATGTTCCCCGTGTTGCAGCAGCCGGTGCAGCGCTGCAGCTCCACGCAGGACGGCCACAGCAGGAAGTTAGCGGCGGAGGAGTCCACGGCGCTGCGGGGGATCTGATAAACCACCGAGCGAATCTTACATCCAGCGGGAAGAGCCTCCTCCAACACTGACAGGAAGGAAAGGAAACACACGAAGGGTTAGCACAAGCTGAAGAGATTTAAACGTTTGGTTCTACCACATAACATAGATCAGTAAATACTGGTGCGTTTAAAAAACGGAGGTTGCTAACAAGTGTCTAAATGAGACGACTAAGTAGATGTGTGTGTGTGTATATTTGTTTATGTCTCACCTGTGCTTCTCCTGTGTCGGGTGTGTGTGTGAGTGTGTGTGTGTGTGTGTGTGTGTGTGTGTTTGTGTGTGTGTGTGTGTGTGTGTGTGTGTGTGTGTGTGTGTGTATGTGTGTGTGTGTGTGTGTGGATTAGGGGAACCCCCACCTTTCAACCTTTTCTAAACCCACCTCTCTTTTTTTAGCCTTTCCTGAGGGCAGAGTCTGGCTTTTCACACACAGTCTTTCATCCCCATTCAACAGCACCGATTCCCCTGCACACACACACACACACACACACACACACACACACACACACACACACACACACACACACACACACACTCCATGCTCGTGTTAGCACGGTGTCAGGACACGTGACAGGTTGAGCCTCAGGTTGAAGTTGAGTGGAAGTTGTTCGGTGTCTCTGTGTGAGGAGAACGTGTCGCATCATGTCGACTTTTGTGTCTCGCTGTGAATTCATCAATCTAAAAATGAGGTTTCTGAAAGTGTCTTTCAGAAACCTCACAAATTCAAAATGAGAGTTTTAGGAATACATTCTTTCATACACTGCTTTTCACAATGTCCAATGCCTCTCCTGTTAACGTCCGCGGATCATGATCTCTAATCCTAATTAAAGAAGTTTATTTTTCGTTGGATGTCATTTGTAGTACAAAGGAAATCTGTAAAGTCTTGAATTTCTTTCATGAGGTCAGGGAGAAATGTTTTAATAAACAAAGAAAAAGGTCCCCTTACACTTATGCTAGATGAACTCGACTTTACGTTTTATTTACCTGTTTTTTTTGGCGTCCCTTTGTTCGAGTACAAATATGTGATTTACGGTACGGTAACTGCACGGTCAAGGACAAGAAGTCACTGCAGAGGGTGGTGAAGATCGCACAACCCATCATCGAGATGCCACTCCCCTCCGTAGTCTCAGTCTATGAAAAGCGGTGCCTGCGAAGGGCACGAAACAGAGACTCTTCCCAACCCAACCATACACTGTTTATCCCGCTCCGTGGCACCTGCTCTGGGACGCGCTCCCGCAGCCTCCCGGGTAGAACCAACAGCTCCTTCCCTTCAGTCAGACCGCTGTCAATGACGCTGTCCCATACTGCCAGTTGTTGGCGTGTGCTGAAGCGCAATTATCCTCGTACATTACTGTTGTATATACAGTGCTGTATTCACTGTATTTATTATTATCGGTGTATTTATTCTTATTTATACATTTCCCATCTATTTACCTTTTATTTTGTATCATTTATTTTGTACATATATACTTCTGATAATTGTTTATATAACTGACTGTTTTGCACTCTGGTTAGACCCTCCTTAATTTCGTTACACTGTGCTTGCATTTTGTAATGACAATAAAGTCATCATAAAGAATACAATAAAAATAAAGAAACGGGAGTGAGGGACCGCTGGCAAGTTGCTGCCGCGCCTCCTCGGTTGTCTGTCGATTGTTTCGTGCTGTTTCTGTTGAATGTTGTCTTGTGCAACTGGACTCCAAATCCGTCAGCTACAAACCCGTCTGTCCCATCTAAGATTGTGATGATTAATTTAGCCGTTTAACAATCCGTACATGCGCTAATGCTACTGTGCTGTCACTCGGTAGCTTGAAGCTAGCCGCGCCGGTACACAGCTCACCGTACTGGACTACTTGGGCTGTGCTGAGGAACTGCACACTGCCAAAGCAGCCTCCCTCTCCTCTGTCATCATCCTGTTGGACCTGTCTGCTGCATTCGACACGGTGAACCATCAGATCCTCCTTCGCACTGTTATGGAAATCTTAGACCCAGTCAATACGGTGGAGATACACAAGTCAGAGTGATCAACAAATAAATGGTGAAACGGACAGAGTTGTCTTTCTGGTTATTTATTTGAAGCTTCAAAGTCACAGGTCTCACAGAGTATAGGATAGTCTGCAGGAGTGTGCGCAGATATAATAAAATAGCAAAGCTTATATACAGGAAGGACGGGAAGCTCAGAATATCTGTCTTCACACGGTCTCATTGTTATTAGACACCTGTCCTTGAGCTGTAGATAGTGTCTCAGAATAGGGAGACTTTGGTTAAAGAGGAGTAGCCTCAACATAGTCTGCCAAATCAGCTGTGTGGCCTTGAAGCGCTTGGGAATAAAAACCCACATTAGAGTATGAGAAGAAAACAGCACATCTCAGGAAATGATATAGGTGTTTTAGACAATGTTATGAGAAGCATTTGGTTTAGCATATAAGGTAACATAAGACATATAAGGTGAAATATGACATTTCCACTACAGCACTCTCCAAGAACTTGGAGTTTCAGGCTCTGCACTTTCCCTCACCACCTCATACCTCAAAGACCGCACCTACAGGGTAACTTGGAGAGGGTCCGAGTCCGACCCTTGTCAATTAACTACAGGGGTCCCTCAGGGCTCTGTTCTCGGTCCCCTCCTCTTCTCCCTGTACACAAACTCGCTCGGATCAGTCATTAGCCCGCATGGTTTTTCATACCACTGCTACGCTGACGACACCCAATTAATTCTGTCCTTTCCCCGCTCAGAGACCCAGGTCGTCGCATGCATCTCTGCTTGTCTAGCTGACATCTCTCAGTGGATGTCTGCTCATCACCTCAAGCTCAACCTTGACAAGACTGAGCTGCTTTTCCTTCCGGGAAAAGATTGTCCCACTCTTGACCTAACGATCAACATCGGCCCCTCTGTTGTTTCCCCGACTCAGACTGCAAGGAATCTGGGTGTGACCCTAGATAACAACCTGTCCTTCTCTGCAAACATCGCTGCTACAACCCGCTGCTGCAGATACACGCTTTACAACATCAGGAGGATACGTCCCCAGCTGACCCAGAAAGCCACGCAGGTTCTGGTCCAGGCTCTCGTCATCTCACGCCTAGACTACTGCAACTCCGTCCTGGCTGGTCTACCTGCATGTGCCATCCGAACTCTGCAGCTCATCCAGAATGCAGCGGCTCGTCTGGTCTTCAACCTTCCTAAATGTTCCGACACCACTCCGCTCCTCCGCTCCCTCCACTGGCTTCTGGTAACTGCTAGAATCCACTTCAAGACAATGGTACTTGCGTACCATGCTGCGAATGGATCTGGCCCTTCCTACACCCAGCACATGGTTAAACCGTACACCCCAGCACGTGCATCCAAACGGATCGTTGCACCCTCACTGCCAAGGGGACCCAAGTTCCCATCAGCAAAAACACGTGGGTTTGCTATCCTGGCTCCAAGATGGTGGAATGAGCTCCCATTGACATCAGGACAGCAGAAAGCTTACACACCTTCCAGACTGAAAACTCATCTCTTTCGACTCCACTTCGAGCCATAGAACTATTAACAAAGCACTTATATACTAACAAAGGACTGGCTTATCTAAAGCCAGTTGAGTAGCACTTGAAATGTTTGGCTCTATGAAACCTGATGTACTTTATGATTCTGTTTTCTTCAAGGTTGTGTCTTCCTGGTCGATTGTACTTATTGTAAGTCGCTTTGGATAAAAGCGTCAGCTAAATGTAATGTAATGTAATGTGCTCTATTTCACCTGATAGCCTGATCTGGTGCGCCCTGCAAAGCACACCTGTTCGGATCTGCCCGCTGCCATTCTGCCAGCTCTCCTGGGTGCAAATATCCCCCTGTGGATTGCTGCCAACACGAAGGCCGCCCCACACAGGTTAGCTACTACCGGCTAACCTGTCACTCGTCCCCAGCGCCACACGTCTGGTTTCTCCGCCTCGAGAGAAAACCTGCGGCTACAACCAACACGACTACTCGCCCGCCTCAGCAGTGCAGGTTTGTCGCTTCACTTCAACCAATTGGATCATCAAACCGCTGGATTACATTGTTTTTGTTTTTAACTCATCATGTGGATTTTTAAACTGCTCATATGGAGCGCTCTGTGTCTCACGGTAACGAGCATGTCTCTTCCGCTGCGTTACTCTGCAACGGAGCTGCTACGTCTCCGGTCTTACTCCAGGACCCCTCCAGCTCTGCTTGCCCAACACTCTACTATTCTCAAACGACCAAGATACATTCACCGTGGATCTGGACGAAACTTTGAGTACACAAAACACAGCAATAACAAAACAATCCGCTCTTTCTGGTCCACTGAGCCACGCCCCCCTCGCACTGCCCGTGCTGTCAATCACAGTGTGTTATCCCCCCTGTCTAAAGCATCCACATACGCACAACTTACCTGTCTGAAACTATGTCTGTTTAACATAAGATCCCTCACCAATAAGGCCCAGCTGGTTTCTGACTTCATTATGGACAAAAAGCTTGATTTGTTATGCCTCACTGACACCTGGCAACAGTCTGATGACTTCTCCCAGCTTAATGCAGCTGTCCCTCCAGGTTATGCCTTTATTAGTAAACCCCGTGCCACTGGGAGGGGGGGGGGGGGGCTTGCTGTGTTGCACCGTGAAAACTTTAAAGTCATTGCTGTCACTGTCCCCCATCACTCCTCTTTTGAATGCTTAGTTGTAAAACTCACTAGCCCCAAACCCATCATCATTATTTCCATCTACAGACCGCCGAAGCCCTCTGCTGTTTTTCTCACTGAATTTTCATCATTACTAACATCTGTATGTGCAATGTCCCCTACTGTTATCCTCTTAGGTGACTTTAACATCCACATTGACGACCCCTTCCAATGTTTTTGCAAATGATTTCATCTCACTCCTGGACTGCCTCCATATCACACAACATGTCAACCTCCCAACACATAACAAAGGTCACATACTGGACTTACTCTGCTGCACTGGCATCACTCCCATTAACCTTGCTGTCATTGAATTCCCAATTTCTGACCATAAAGCTGTAATTTTTGATATCCATGCCCCCCTTTCCAAAGCTAAAGAACAACAGTCCATCACCTTCAGAAACATTAAACACATTAACCCCACAGATCTCACCACTCTGATTAATTCCTACCCCAATCCTCCAACATCCACCCACCCTGCTGACCTGGTGAATCACTATAATAACTGTCTCTCCTCTTCTCTCACTGCCCTGGCTCCCCTGAAAACTCGCAAAGTTTCATTTACCCACTCCGCCCCCTGGTTCACCTCTGAGCTACGTCAGCTCAAAACAACTGGCCGCCAACTGGAGCAGCAGTGCAAGAGCACCGGACTCTCAGTTCACACGCAAATGTGCTCAGATCACCTTCACCTCTACAAGAACGCGCTTTCCAATGCCAAGTCCTCATATTACTCCAACCACATCAGCACTGGTAACAACAGAGTTCTTTTCTCCACAGTCAGTCACCTACTTCAGCCTCCTCTAACTCTCCCTCCAGATATCTCCATTGACCAATGTACTGACTTTCTGCAATTTTTTCACTCCAAAATTAACACCATTCACCTAGAGCTGGCCTCAGCATGCACCTCCTCAAGTGATCCACCCTGGATGTCTACCACTGGTCCATCACTCATCAGCTCCCTCTCCATCTGCACCCCAGCATCGGAATACACCATCTCAGAGCTCATCGGTAAAGCTAAAACCACCACCTGTCAGCTTGATCCTCTTCCCACCACCCTGGTCAAGGCTTGCCTACCAGCCATATCACCAATGATCACTGACATAATTAACTCCTCCCTCACCTCTGGAATTGTACCCACCTCCCTCAAACTGGCTACAATCACTCCCATCCTCAAAAAACCCGGTACTGACCCAGCCGATCTAAACCACTACAGGCCCATCTCCAACCTACCCTTCATTTCCAAGACCCTTGAGAGGGTGGTTGCCGCACAGCTTCAGTCCCATCTTGACACAAACAACCTCCATGAACCCTTCCAATCTGGTTTCCGCCAAAAACACAGTACTGAAACAGCCCTGGTTAAAATCACCAACGACCTCCTCCGTGCAGCTGACTCCGGACTTCTCACCATCCTCATCCTCCTTGACCTCAGTGCTGCATTCGATACCATCTCTCACCCACTACTCCTGGACCGCCTGGCTGGCATTGGGATCACTGGTGTTGCACTCTCCTGGTTCTCATCATACCTCACTGACAGACAACAGTTTGTACAACTCGGTAATCACAAGTTACAAGAAAGTGCTATTTCACTGGGTGTCCCCCAGGGGTCAGTACTGGGTCCACTCCTATTCATCATATATCTCCTCCCCCTGGACAAAATCCTCCGTCACCATGAGGTTAATTTTCACTGCTATGCCGACGACACACAGGTCTACATTTCCTCCAAACCCACCACTGCCCTCCCCCCAACCTCCCTCACCACCTGCCTTGAGGACATCAGGAGCTGGATGAGCAGGAACCTCCTGAAGCTTAACGGTAGCAAAACTGAGGCCCTGCTCATCGGCTCCAAATCCACCCTCACCAATTCACATATCACCCCAGCATCAAATATCATCATCGACGGCTTCCCCATACCATTCGCTGCGCAAGTGAAAAGCCTCGGTGTCATTCTGGACGGCTCCCTCTCATTCGCACCACACATAAAAAACATCACCCACACCGCCTTCTTTCATCTTCGGAACATCTCCAGACTCCGTTCATCTCTGTCCCAACCCAGCACTGAAATCCTGGTCCACTCATTCGTCACATCCCGGATTGATTACTGCAATGCACTTCTGACTGGCCTTCCCATCAAGCTCCTCAATAGACTGCAAATAATCCAGAACTCTGCTGCCCGGATCAACTCATCCGACCACATCACCCCCATTCTCACTCAGCTACACTGGCTTCCTGTACGCTACCGTATTGACTACAAAAACATTCTACTCATATACAAAGCTTTCCATAACCTTGCCCCCATCTACATCTCTGACCTCCTTCAGGAGTACACCCCATCCCGCACCCTCCGCTCTTCGTCCGTAGGACTTCTCACCGTCCCAAGCTCTCGCCTCAAAACCATGGGTACTTTCAGCTGCTCGGCTCCCAGACTCTGGAACACCCTGCCTCTACACATCCGACAGTCTGATTCCATAACAACATTCAAAACCCAACTCAAAACCCACCTGTTCAAACTGGCATTTTCTCTATAATCTGTACCCTGTGTCCTTTTGTGTCCTTTTGTAGTCAATTTCCTGTTGTTTGTCTTGTCTTACCCCGGCTGATACTTCACTAAATCCACTGTTTTAATTTGTAAGGTAAAATTGTAAATGTAAATTGTAAATCTGTAACCCTGTAAGGTGTCCTTGGGTGTTATGAAAGGCGCCCTCCAAAATAAATGTATTATTATTATCTAATTTAAGGTGTGGTCCAAGACTCATTCATAATGTGACTGAGTGATTGTTTGGCTCAGAAACACAGCTGACCTGGAGTAACCCTCAGGTGTATCTACGGCAGCTTTAGAGTCACTTTGTTCTCTTTCAGATGCTTCACTTCCTGTCCCCGGGTCTGGAGGTCAATGGTTCTCTGAATGTGTGTTTGGTTGTTATCCTGAAACCAGGTCTGTGGTTAACACGAGCTGAAGAGATTTAAACTTTTTGTTCTACCAAATGAAATACGTCAGTAAACACCGCACTGGTGGATTTCAAAACGTAGCTAACGAGTGTCTCCCTGAGTTTTTACCGCTTTGCATTTAGTTGAACTCGTAGCCCTTCTGTCTAGAATCCACTAAGAAAAGGCCGATGTTTGACACTGCTGTATTTTGTGTTTTTACTGCTGTGAATCAACATTTCCAGTTGTTTTAGAGAATAGGAGACATCTGCGGATAATTCAGCTGTCAGTAAAAAACCTCCTGAACATCTGGATCTGAAGTGATCAGAGAAACGATAAGATCCCACTTTAATGGGCGGATCATGTCTGAAATGCTCCTTGCATCCCAGCAGCTCCATGTGGACCATCAACAGACAAACATCAACACACATGAGAAACAAACAACAAACATGGAACATCCCAGCAGCTCCATGTAGACCATCAACAGACAAACATCAACACACATGAGAAACAAACAACAAACATGGAACATCCCAGCAGCTCCATGTGGAACATCAACAGACAAACATCAACACACATGAGAAACAAACAACAACATGGAACATCACATCAGCTCCATGTGGAACATCAACAGACAAACATCAACACATGAGAAACAAACAACAAACATGGAACATCCCAGCAGCTCCATGTGGACCATCAACAGACAAACATCAACACATGAGAAACAAACAACAACATGGAACATCCCAGCAGCTCCATGTGGAACATCAACAGACAAACATCAACACATGAGAAACAAACAACAAACATGGAACATCCCAGCAGCTCCATGTGGACCATCAACAGACAAACATCAACACATGAGAAACAAACAACAAACATTGAACATTCCAGCAGCTCCATGTGGAACATCAACAGACAAACATCAACACATGATAAACAAACAACAAACATGGAACATCCCAGCAGCTCCATGTAGACCATCAACAGACAAACATCAACACACATGAGAAACAAACAACAAACATGGAACATCCCAGCAGCTCCATGTGGACCATCAACAGACAAACATCAACACACATGAGAAACAAACAACAAACATGGAACATCCCAGCAGCTCCATGTGGACCATCAACAGACAAACATCAACACACATGAGAAACAAACAACAAACATGGAACATCCCAGCAGCTCCATGTGGAACATCAACAGACAAACATCAACACATGAGAAACAAACAACAAATATGGAACATCACAGCAGCTCCATGTGGAACATCAACAGACAAACATTAACACACATGAGAAACAAACAACAAACATGGAACATCCCAGCAGCTCCTTGTGGACCATCAACAGACAAACATCAACACACATGAGAAACAAACAACAAACATGAAACATCCCAGCAGCTCCATGTGGAACATCAACAGACAAACATCAACACATGAGAAACAAACAACAAACATGGAACATCCCAGCAGCTCCATGTGGACCATCAACAGACAAACATCAACACATGAGAAACAAACAACAACATGGAACATCCCAGCAGCTCCATGTGGAACATCAACAGACAAACATCAACACATGAGAAACAAACAACAAACATGGAACATCCCAGCAGCTCCATGTGGACCATCAACAGACAAACATCAACACATGAGAAACAAACAACAAACATTGAACATTCCAGCAGCTCCATGTGGAACATCAACAGACAAACATCAACACATGATAAACAAACAACAAACATGGAACATCCCAGCAGCTCCATGTAGACCATCAACAGACAAACATCAACACATGAGAAACAAACAAGAACATGGAACATCCCAGCAGCTCCATGTGGAACATCAACAGAAAAACATCAACACACATGAGAAACAAACAACAAACATGGAACATTCCAGCAGCTCCATGTGGACCATCAACAGACAAACATCAACACACATGAGAAACAAACAACAAACATGGAACATCCCAGCAGCTCCATGTGGACCATCAACAGACAAACATCAACACACATGAGAAACAAACAACAAACATGGAACATCCCAGCAGCTCCATGTGGAACATCAACAGACAAACATCAACACATGAGAAACAAACAACAAACATGGAACATCACAGCAGCTCCATGTTTAACATCAACAGACAAACATTAACACACATGAGAAACAAACAACAAACATGGAACATCCCAGCAGCTCCTTGTGGACCATCAACAGACAAACATCAACACACATGAGAAACAAACAACAAACATGGAACATCCCAGCAGCTCCATGTGGAACATCAACAGACAAACATCAACACACATGAGAAACAAACAACAAACATGGAACATCCCAGCAGCTCCATGTGGACCATCAACAGACAAACATCAACACACATGAGAAACAAACAACAAACATGGAACATCCCAGCAGCTCCATGTGGACCATCAACAGGCAAACAGCAACACATGAGAAACAAACAACAAACAGGGAACATCCCAGCAGCTCCATGTGGACCATCAACAGACAAACATCAACACAACTGGGAAACAAACAACAACATGGAACATCCCAGCAGCTCCATGTGGACCATCAACAGACAAACATCAACACACATGAGAAACAAACAACAAACATTGAACATCACAGCAGCTCCATGTGGAACATCAACAGACAAACAGCAACACATGAGAAACAAACAACAAACATGGAACATCACAGCAGCTCCATGTGGAACATCAACAGACAAACATCAACACACATGAGAAACAAACAACAAACATGGAACATCCCAGCAGCTCCTTGTGGACCATCAACAGACAAACATCAACACACATGAGAAACAAACAACAAACATGGAACATCCCAGCAGCTCCATGTGGAACATCAACAGACAAACATCAACACACATGAGAAACAAACAACAAACATGGAACATCCCAGCAGCTCCATGTGGACCATCAACAGACAAACATCAACACACATGAGAAACAAACAACAAACATGGAACATCCCAGCAGCTCCATGTGGACCATCAACAGACAAACAGCAACACATGAGAAACAAACAACAAACAGGGAACATCCCAGCAGCTCCATGTGGACCATCAACAGACAAACATCAACACAAATGGGAAACAAACAACAACATGGAACATCCCAGCAGCTCCATGTGGACCATCAACAGACAAACATCAACACACATGAGAAACAAACAACAAACATTGAACATCACAGCAGCTCCATGTGGAACATCAACAGACAAACAGCAACACATGAGAAACAAACAACAAACATGGAACATCACAGCAGCTCCATGTGGAACATCAACAGACAAACATCAACACACATGAGAAACAAACAACAAACATGGAACATCCCAGCAGCTCCATGTGGACCATCAACAGACAAACATCAACACACATGAGAAACAAACAACAAACATGGAACATCCCAGCAGCTCCATGTGGAACATCAACAGACAAACATCAACACACATGAGAAACAAACAACAACATGGAACATCACATCAGCTCCATGTGGAACATCAACAGACAAACATCAACACATGAGAAACAAACAACAAACAGGGAACATCCCAGCAGCTCCATATGGAACATCAACAGACAAACATCAACACATGATAAACAAACAACAAACATGGAACATCCCAGCAGCTCCATGTGGACCATCAACAGACAAATATCAACACATGAGAAACAAACAACAACATGGAACATCCCAGCAGCTCCATGTGGAACATCAACAGACAAACATCAACACATGAGAAACAAACAACAACATGGAACATTCCAGCAGCTCCATGTGGAACATCAACAGACAAACATCAACACATGATAAACAAACAACAAACATGGAACATCCCAGCAGCTCCATGTAGACCATCAACAGACAAACATCAACACATGAGAAACAAACAACAAACATGGAACATCCCAGCAGCTCCATGTGGACCATCAACAGACAAACATCAACACATGAGAAACAAACAACAACATGGAACATCCCAGCAGCTCCATGTGGAACATCAACAGACAAACATCAACACATGAGAAACAAACAACAAACATGTAACATCCCAGCAGCTCCATGTGGACCATCAACAGACAAACATCAACACATGAGAAACAAACAACAAACATGGAACATCCCAGCAGCTCCATGTGGAACATCAACAGACAAACATCAACACATGAGAAACAAACAACAACATGGAACATCCCAGCAGCTCCATGTGGACCATCAACAGACAAACATCAACACACATGAGAAACAAACAACAAACATGGAACATCACAGCAGCTCCATGTGGACCATCAACAGACAAACATCAACACATGAGAAACAAACAACAAACATGGAACATCACAGCAGCTCCATGTGGACCATCAACAGACAAACATCAACACATGAGAAACAAACAACAAACATGGAACATCCCAGCAGCTCCATGTGGACCATCAACAGACAAACATCAACACATGAGAAACAAACAACAAACATGGAACATCCCAGCAGCTCCATGTGGACCATCAACAGACAAACATCAACACATGAGAAACAAACAACAAACATGGAACATCACAGCAGCTCCATGTGGACCATCAACAGACAAACATCAACACATGAGAAACAAACAACAACATGGAACATCCCAGCAGCTCCATGTGGAACATCAACAGACAAACATCAACACATGAGAAACAAACAACAAACATGGAACATCCCAGCAGCTCCATGTAGACCATCAACAGACAAACATCAACACATGAGAAACAAACAACAAACATGGAACATCACAGCAGGATCAGTGAAAGATGCTCAGAGAGCCTTCAGCGTGCATCTGATCTGTAGCTCTGTGTTCACTGAGAGGATGGACTGGAGCACAGAGGACACTTCAGACTGGAGCACAGAGGACACTTCAGACTGGAGCACAGAGGACGGTTCAGACTGGAGCACAGAGGACGCTTCAGACTGGAGCACAGAGGATGCTTCAGACTGGAGCACAGAGGACGCTTCAGACTGGAGCACAGAGGACGCTTCAGACTGGAGCACAGAGGACGCTTCAGACTGGAGCACAGAGGACGGTTCAGACTGGAGCACAGAGGACGCTTCAGACTAGAGCACAGAGGATGCTTCAGACTGGAGCACAGAGGACGCTTCAGACTGGAGCACAGAGGACGCTTCAGACTGGAGCACAAAGGATGCTTCAGGCTGACTTCATTGATCTCCATCAGATGGTAGCAGTTCATCTTCTCTGTCAGAGCATGCTTTGGGTCCCAGGTGATGCTGTTGGAGCCTCTCAGTTATTATGGTCTGTGAGTCAGAAAGTCTGACAGGGTGACCACCAGTCTGTGAGAAGATTTCTGACAGGTGGAGCCGTTTAGATTCTAAAGCTGTTGACCAACACTTGTACCTGAGGCCTGTACTACGAAGCCGGATTTTCTCTTAGCGGCTAACTTCAGGGAAAACTCCGGCTTTCCAGTCCTACGAAGCTGGTTCTCTTTTTAGCGGGCTAGATCTCCATGGTAACTGATGCTGTGCGGCTAACCAGGGGCCTATACTACGAATCAGGATTTTCGTTTCGCAAGATAACTTCAGGGATTTCCGGTCCTACGAAGCCGGTTCACTTTTTAGCGGGCAAGATAACTTATTCTGAACGGCTAGCCTGCGCTGGAGCAGGATAGGTTCCAGGATAAGAGATCAACTGTGCGGAGTTCTTCTTCTTCTTTGCTTTAATGGCGAATCGCTTCCACTTGACGCATATCGCCACCTACTGTTGATTTATTTAATGTATAAACTGCCCATATTGTTCATGTAGAACAGTGTTCACGTAAGCCTGCACATTGATTTGATTTGTCATTGAATGTAACCGTTTCAATAAGGATACATCTATTCCAGGTTGAGGTAGAAGCCATGGTGGAACAGCTGATAACTACAGTGTGCAGAGTTTAAAGCGATCAAGTGCTTTTACAGGAGAAAGGAAATACAGTTTAAACTGCCGTTGCAGTTCAAATCACCGACTGTGTGAACATGAATAGAATATCACCTCCATCTTCAGAGTAATCTCCGGGAAGATTTTTTTTTTAATATTGAAGTTAAAAGCATCAATCTGGTGCACTTTGAGAGCAACATTAAGAGATCTATGGATACACCTCTCATCACCCAGATGAAACAGAACTGTCAACAGATTTTTCTTTATGGATATTTTACAAATCACTTAAACTGTATTCTTGTTTTGTCATATAATATTTCACAACTGTTTTTCATGTATTCTCTCTGGCTGTCCATCTCATAATGTTCATATAGAAACTAGCTGTCAATAGGAATATCATAAAGAAGAATTATAATTTTTTGCAAAAATCTGTCTCAAAAAGAGCACATTTAAATGCAGGTGTTGTTATGGCAACGTCAGTGGCCACACAGCCACATTTACTGCTGCAAATAGAGAGGCGAAGTCCCTCCCCTTCCGGGAGCCTCCATGGGACCCCGGAAGCGGAAAATTATACATTGCAGTCAATGGAGAGAGAACATTTATCTTTTGATCCCGTTTGAATTGTGCCACGAATGACACATATGATGTTTGTCAATTTAAAAGAACATTTTGCAAAGTCAAAAAAATTAAAATGTGTCGTAAAACTGTGAAGTTACACATTTGTTTGTGTGAAACCGCTCAGTGAACTACAGGGCCCTTTCTCATTTCTCTAACTCCCCTCCTCGACTCCCCTCCTCGACTCCTATCCTCGAGACTTAGTCCCGCCCACAGGAGATGCGAGCCGAGGAGCCGAGGAGGGGAACCGAGGAGAGAGGAGGGGAAGCAGCAGGCGGTTAGAGAAATGAGAACTCCTCTCCTCTGAGCAGTCATTTTAAAGAGACGTCCATTAATGATGACAGGAGGCACAGCAGCCCTCTGACAATAACAGGCTACAGATGAGGACACACACACACACACACACACACACACACACACACACATATATATATATATGTATATATTTATATACATATATATACAATTTCAGAATCAAACAGAGCACTCTCATAATAACGTAACACTATCAGAGACTGGATATATCCCCCCCCCCCCTCTCTGGTCGCTCCAATGAGGAAAATAAATGACGGACCAAAAGTTTTATTTACAAGTATTAAAAGTAAGCAGAGGACACCAAACCAACTTAGACCTGTCTGTCCGCTGCATCTACGCACACACTGTACCACACACACACACACACACACTGTACCACACACACACACCTACACCACACACACACACCTACAGCAAACAGCCTAACAGCCGTTGTGTATTTTATTTTGTGAAGCACTAAATGGTCTTAGAAACATCTGGACTCTTTGTTTGTAGATATCTACTAAACTAAAGCAAAGAGAGTAGGCCTGTTCTACTGAGTGATATATATTATACACACTGCTCTGCTTTCTGCACGGACCTCTCAGCTGTTCTCACTGTAAACATCGCGTCACGATGAGAGCAGTTAATAAAATAATATCCAGGGGATGCATGCAGAGCTGTCATTGGCTGAGATAAGTCCGGCCGTGCGTCACGACTCTTTGAAACATCTCTGTTGCCGGAAATGCATCCACGAAGGAGCCGTGGAGGACCGTGGAGGACCCATCAGTGTATCCTCGGTTAGAGCTCCTCCAGAGAGCCTCCTCGATGCTCGATGCTCGGTCCTCGAAGTGCATTTAGAGAAATGAGATGTCCTTCAACATGACGCGCTGAATACCGGAGGACCGAGGAGTCGAGGAGTCGAGGAGGGGGATTTGATGAAATGAGAAAGGGCCCAGGTCTCTGGTCTCGCACAATACGCGTCACCATCACAAAGACGGCCGTCACGTTAGCAAATTTCACCTGTTTCTTTCAGAATGAGGCGAAAAGTATAAAACGAGGTGAACATCACTACAAGTCTGGGCACGTTGAGAGCTGTACATACACGAAAGGGGAGTTAGTCGGTTCTGTAAGAGCAGCGGGACCGGCTTTACGAGGTTTCAGTGAGTAATATGAGTGCAATGTGTAACGTTAATGTCAGCTAGCTAACAAGGTACACTAACGTGTTTTGTTTTAGCAACTAGTTTTCTTCTTAAGAACTTCGTGGCCTCTGTGTATGCTGTGGATAACATTAGTGTTCACAAGAACAAGATACACTCCCGTGTTTGTTTTAGTTGCTCTTCAGATTGAAGCGGCCAGTTTTATATCGACTATACTGTATGTGCGATCACCTTTTACATCTCGTTGTGTCATTTGAGTTTATTTGCTGTGTGTAGATTCAAGGATTTTGGTGATCTTGTCAATTTGTTTGGTTATCGAGGCACAGCTGTGTGTGACTCCCTCTGGTACACTGGTATGTGTTTTCCTAATGTAGAGAGCATTGATTCATTAATAAACTACACACTGAGTCTAGATCCTGACCAAATGCTTTTTTTTTGTTGATCAAATGTTTTTCAAAAATGTATTCATACACATTTAGAAAAATACAATGTATAATCACAACCAATACAACACAAATTACAAAAAATACAGAAAATTCTTGCCTCAATGCGACTGAGCAGAGACCAGCAAGCTGCCATCCAGACAGCCACCGTAGGACAGTAGACAAATCCTCAGTGGCAGTTACACAGGCGGGGCAGGTTGACAGCCAGCAATTTTGGTGCTGTGGTCAGGACTTTCATCCACTCCATACGCGTCCCTCATGAAGAGGGTGCTTGGGGGGTACAACTTGGACGGAGTCATGGCTGTCAACTGGGGGGTTGTAAACGAGGCCGAAGGGGTGAAGGCTTTTGTGCCGGCCTATCAGGTGACAGTGTTCGAGTCTGATCTCTTTGTGAGTGAGTCGGGTGTTTTGGGAGCATCACCCGATGGACTTGTGCAGCCATCTGCCCTGCTGGAGGTGAAGTGTCCACACAGCCAGAGGAACCTGACCATCGCGGAGGCAGTCCAGTTACCATCCTTCTGTCTCCGTGAGGAGGGTGAGTCATATATTCTCAAGGAGAATCACCCATACTGGCACCAGGTCCAAGGGCAGCTGCACATCACAGACCGGAGTCTCTGCTACTTTGTTGTGTGGACCACGAAGGAGGCGATCATCATCCCCATCCCCAAAGACCCTGCATGGCATGGAAATCTCCTCCTCCTGGAAAAATTCTACACCCAGCATATGCTCCCTGTGTTGGCCAGTAGAGAGGAGTACATTTAAATAAACATACTCTTAACACCCTCGGACTCTGCGTTGTGTTTCGTATGTGTGATGGGGTGTTATGCAGAGGGGAGGAAAACAGGACACAGCAGATTGGGATTGTGGTGGAGATGCTGAGCAGTTATTTAATTGTTGCATGTAATTATTATTATACTGCGTGTTACTTAGTTATTCCATCTTTTGCTGTAACATGGATCTGTATGTATATTTACTTGTTATCTACCACACTTCCTTCTACATCATACACCATCATTATACATGATGGTGTAGATAGGATATATATATTTGTATACATATCTGTAAATTGTATAATTAAATTTTTCGTAATTGGAATTGTTGGAAACGTCTTTTTGATCTCTCTGTCTATAAACACAAACTGAGTAAGATTGACTATAAAGTTGACTTTGAATTTGAAAAATGTATATATTCTTTATGAAAATAGTTGACTGTTGGAGAAATGAATCCAAATGAAACGTTGGACTGAACTACAACTACACCTTTAAATCTCTACGGACTGTTTTTCAGTGGGATGGCAAGTTCCTATCTTTAAACATTTATTAGTAACAGATTTGATTTTCTGAAGTGAATTTAACTTTGGCGACCATGTGAGGTCATTATTAAAAGGTACAATCATTTTGTTTAGGGTTGACTAAAATAATGAAAAACATTCATTTGGATAATTTACTGACAGAATAAGAAACTCAATGATGCTCGACTCACCTGTTCCCTTTTTATAAAGTGAAACAGTTGAAATGATAGATTTTAGTAAACTTAAAAACAACCTTCTCCAAAAGCTATCAAGGAATATACCGAATACTTGTTTTAGAACTTTATTACATATTTGTATATAGTTTGAATGATCCATAATTGACAGAAGCTTGTGTTTACACTGACCTGTTACTCATATATGAATGTCTTTGTAACTTCAGTAAACCACTACCATTCATTCATCACGGTTCAGTAAACTAAGTGATACATGAACCAGTTTGAAAACAGCTAAGCTCCCTTTCTCTTTTCCATGTGGAAAATGGCAGCTGCATATTCTGCTTTTCTCATCTGCTCGTCTACAATGAGAACATTATATAATTCATTACTAATACTCATTTAAACCTGTTATTACCAATATTTCACAAATTCTTCCTGTAAACTGAAGAGCTGTATGTTGAGTATGTCAGCGTTGCTTGGGTCATCTTACTGGGGGGCAGCTGCATGGATGTCGGTGCAGTCCACAGTCATTGTGCAGTTGAAGGCAGAATGAATGTATTATTGACTCAGAATGAAGCACAACTTCATGTCATTGACTTTATTTATAATTGTGTAAAAACATATGAGCATTGATTGGCAAGCAGGACCTGCAGGAACAGAGAACGGTGATGGATGGAGCTGGGAAGAGAGAAGAATAAAGAAAACAGATCAACTTTATTATCGGATATTAAACATTCAATTTCAAAACAAGTTGCCGCTCCTACAGCTTTCTAGTGTGTAAAGATGATTTCACATGACCTATGCAAAATATCACACTCACTACATGTGTGTCTCTGGGGGGTGCAGCTCTGGGGGGTGCAGCTCTGGGGGGTGCAGCTCTGGGGGGTGCAGCTCTGGGGGCTGCATTGTGCCTTTGATGTATATAAATAATATACCATGACCAAATACGTCCAGTGGAAATCAGGTTGCCAGAGCAGTCCAGTGTGCATGTTCCTCAGGGTCTCAGCAGTTACAGGTGAGGTGAAGGAAACAAAAGAGAAAAAGGTCAGTAACAACACTTTGAAACACTTTGAATAATTATCACTCAACTACTGTCTTTCCTACAAACAGATTGACTCACCCTCACTGTCATCACAATGAAACACGTCCAGAAGAATGTCACGCAGAGCTGCCTGCCTTCGACTCGCCCTGAACTGCCTGATCTTTTAATGTTCAATGTTAACCATTTGTGCAGAGAGCATGAAGTAGAAAAGATCGCCGATGCTAATGTGCCGTTAGCCTACCTCCCGCCCCCTTAGCACCCGGTGGAGGGGGCGATAGGCTACTCTTCAAATGTTTCACAAAATACTTACCATCATGACTACTCTTACTGTTTAACATGTTGGTTTACTTCATGTTAAGGCTAATACAAATGACAAGGCTAAGTAATGTAATGCTAACTAGCGTGCTCGCTACTAGCTAGGTAGCTAACTTGACTATGTTCCATGCAAAACATGTATATTACCTGATATGTTTGGTCCAACGACTCCTGGTCCTTTCATCAGACGGGAAGCGATAGAACGAGCAAGTGGTATGATCACTGTTGTGATTCCAACCTGGTACAAAGCACACAGGCATCTTGTAAAAGTTCATTTATTGGAGCAATCTCTTATATTTATTGGAGGGAATAAATCAGTTATGAGATCTTCTTCTTCTTCTTTGCTTTAATTGCGAGTCGCAACCACTTGGAGCATTATCGCCTATGACATCACTTACGCGACCCATGGGATTTGGGATTTGTAGTCTTTCTAGTTGCGTATTTTTCATAGTCTTAGATTTCAACAGTTTTACGACAAACTGTGACTTTTTTTACATGGAAATGATTGTTTAAGATTGACAAACATCATATGTGTCATTCGTGGCACAATTCAAACGGGATCAAAAGATAACTTTTCTCTCTCCATTGACTTCAATGTATCATTTTCCGCTTCCGGGGTCCCATGGACCGGAAGTAGATGGGCGTGACTTCGCCACTCTATACGTTCAAACATGCTGTCGACACGTAAAGCAGTGGCAACTATGCCACCATTACAGCTGACCTTTTCCTCAGAAATACTGTCACATAACATCCATATATTTCAGTGCTAGGTTGATGCTAAGCTAAGCTAACTATGAAACACTTTAACTAACAGGACTCCGGATCAACTGTGTACTGTAAGGTAGCTTCTAGCTTCATGTCGAACAGTAAGTCAACATTTCCCAGAGAGCTTTCTTTGAAATCACCAGGTAACGCTAAAAAACATTACATTTAGATTGTATGACAAAGTGTTCATTTAATATCTCTGGCTAGCTATAGCTACTTGCTAACAGTTTAGCTTACCCCCGCGATTCAAAGTAACGTCAACGTAGCTGTAATTTATGCTTTGCTTACATGTTCGCATAACTTGGAAGTTTACTGACATTTACATACCTTGTTTACCTGGCTCAGGTGGTGGCTCTGGGGTTGTTGTGTGAGCCACCACCTGGCTCAGGTGGTGGCTCTGGGGTTGTTGTGTGAGCCACCACCTGGCTCAGGTGGTGGCTCTGGGGTTGTTGTGTGAGCCACCACCTGGCTCAGGTGGTGGCTCTGGGGTTGTTGTGTGAGCCACCACTTGAGAATCTTCGTCTTTTTTAAGAACAAATGTTCTTATGTCCATCTTCAAAAACTCCGAGTCCGACTGACAGTTTAAACATTGTCCCAGCTCAATGGATAGGTACCTGTCAGCCAATAAGACAGATGTTTATTTCCATTCAACTCTCTGGTTGGTCTGGTGTCATGGTGAGGTTCAGGTAAAGCACGGTTAATGTATTATATGATTGACTCAATAATATAATACATTACTTTGAGAGTAGGCAATCTAGGCATATTAACACAATGAATTAAACATACTTATCACGGCGACGGTGTACTGAGATTTTCATTTGTTGGATTGTTGCTGTTGCTAGGGGGCCCTTAGTGGCTGCAGGCCCAAAGCGGCTGCTTATGTGGCTTAATGGGTCGGGCCGGCTCTGAGTGTGACTAAAGGAAAGGGCGGGTGTTTCTTTCTCTGCATCTGTGCATGCATACCTGCGCGTTTACAGCTAATGTGTCTGATTGCCATCCCTTATTAGATTCACACTTGTGGTTAACACTGTTAGTTCAAACTCATATCTTCCCATGAAATGCATCCGAGCAGATGATCAGTGAGAGCAATCTGCAGCAGCTTGAGAGGAGATGCAAAGCTCCATGGGGGCCAAACTAAAGATTCATATCAGCTCAGTCTTGGTGAAAAGCCCAAGAGTACAAATACATCAGAATCTGTTCAGTTCAGAGGTACATGGTGTACTTCTACTCACTACAGTTCAGAGGTACATGGTGTACTTCTACTACACTACAGTTCAGAGGTACATGGTGTACTTCTACTCACTACAGTTCAGAGGTACATGGTGTACTTCTACTCACTACAGTTCAGAGGTACATGGTGTACTTCTACTCACTACAGTTCAGAGGTACAAAGTGTACTTCTACTCACTACAGTTCAGAGGTACATGGTGTACTTCTACTCACTACAGTTCAGAGGTACATGGTGTACTTCTACTCACTACAGTTCAGAGGTACATGTGGTACTTCTACTCACTACAGTTCAGAGGTACATGGTGTACTTCTACTCACTACAGTTCAGAGGTACATGGTGTACTTCTCCTCACTACAGTTCAGAGGTACATGGTGTACTTCTACTCACTACAGTTCAGAGGTACATGGTGTACTTCTACTCACTACAGTTCAGAGGTACATGGTGTACTTCTACTCACTACAGTTCAGAGGTACATGGTGTACTTCTACTCACTACAGTTCAGAGGTACATGGTGTACTTCTACTCACTATAGTTCAGAGGTACATGGTGTACTTCTACTCACTACAGTTCAGAGGTACATGGTGTACTTCTACTCACTACAGTTCAGAGGTACATGGTGTACTTCTACTCCTCTACAGTTCAGAGGTACATGGTGTACTTCTACTCACTACAGTTCAGAGGTACATGGTGTACTTCTACTCACTACAGTTCAGAGGTACATGGTGTACTTCTACTCACTACAGTTCAGAGGTACATGTGGTACTTCTACTCACTACAGTTCAGAGGTACATGGTGTACTTCTACTCACTACAGTTCAGAGGTACATGGTGTACTTCTACTCACTACAGTTCAGAGGTACATGGTGTACTTCTACTCACTACAGTTCAGATGTACATGGTGTACTTCTACTCACTACAGTTCAGAGGTACATGGTGTACTTCTACTCACTACAGTTCAGAGGTACATGGTGTACTTCTACTCACTACAGTTCAGAGGTACATGGTGTACTTCTACTCACTACAGTTCAGAGGTACATGGTGTACTTCTACTCACTACAGTTCAGAGGTACATGGTGTACTTCTACTACACTACAGTTCAGAGGTACATGGTGTACTTCTATTCACTACAGTTCAGAGGTACATGGTGTACTTCTACTCACTACAGTTCAGAGGTACATGGTGTACTTCTACTCACTACAGTTCAGAGGTACATGGTGTACTTCTACTCACTACAGTTCAGAGGTACATGGTGTACTTCTACTCACTACAGTTCAGAGGTACATGGTGTACTTCTACTACACTACAGTTCAGAGGTACATGGTGTACTTCTACTCACTACAGTTCAGAGGTACATGGTGTACTTCTACTCACTACAGTTCAGAGGTACATGGTGTACTTCTACTCACTACAGTTCAGAGGTACAAAGTGTACTTCTACTCACTACAGTTCAGAGGTACATGGTGTACTTCTACTCACTACAGTTCAGAGGTACATGGTGTACTTCTAATCCTCTACAGTTCAGAGGTACATGGTGTACTTCTACTCACTACAGTTCAGAGGTACAAAGTGTACTTCTACTCACTACAGTTCAGAGGTACATGGTGTACTTCTACTCACTACAGTTCAGAGGTACATGGTGTACTTCTACTCCTGTACAGTTCAGAGGTACATGGTGTACTTCTACTCACTACAGTTCAGATGTACATGGTGTACTTCTACTCACTACAGTTCAGAGGTACATGGTGTACTTCTACTCACTACAGTTCAGAGGTACATGGTGTACTTCTACTCACTACAGTTCAGAGGTACATGGTGTACTTCTACTCCACTACAGTTCAGAGGTACATGGTGTACTTCTACTCCACTACAGTTCAGAGGTACATGGTGTACTTCAACTCCTCTACAGTTCAGAGGTACATGGTGTACTTCTACTCACTACAGTTCAGAGGTACATGGTGTACTTCTACTCACTACAGTTCAGAGTTACAAGGTGTACTTCTACTCACTACAGTTCAGAGGTACATGGTGTACTTCTACTCACTACAGTTCAGAGGTACATGGTGTACTTCTCCTCCACTACAGTTCAGAGGTACATGGTGTACTTCTACTCACTACAGTTCAGAGGTACATGGTGTACTTCTACTTACGACAGTTCAGAGGTACATGGTGTACTTCTACTCACTACAGTTCAGAGGTATATGGTGTACTTCTCCTCCACTACAGTTCAGAGGTACATGGTGTACTTCTACTCACTACAGTTCAGAGGTACATGGTGTACTTCTACTCACTACAGTTCAGAGGTACATGGTGTACTTCTACTCCACTACAGTTCAGAGGTACATGGTGTACTTCTACTCCACTACAGTTCAGAGGTACATGGTGTACTTCAACTCCTCTACAGTTCAGAGGTACATGGTGTACTTCTACTCACTACAGTTCAGAGGTACATGGTGTACTTCTACTCACTACAGTTCAGAGGTACATGGTGTACTTCTACTCACTACAGTTCAGAGTTACAAAGTGTACTTCTACTCATTACAGTTCAGAGGTACATGGTGTACTTCTACTCACTACAGTTCAGAGGTACATGGTGTACTTCTACTCACTACAGTTCAGAGGTACATGGTGTACTTCTACTACACTACAGTTCAGAGGTACATGGTGTACTTCTACTCACTACAGTTCAGAGGTACATGGTGTACTTCTACTCACTACAGTTCAGAGGTACATGGTGTACTTCTACTCACTACAGTTCAGAGGTACATGGTGTACTTCAACTCCTCTACAGTTCAGAGGTACATGGTGTACTTCTACTCACTACAGTTCAGAGGTACATGGTGTACTTCTACTCACTACAGTTCAGAGGTACATGGTGTACTTCTACTCACTACAGTTCAGAGTTACATGGTGTACTTCTCCTCCACTACAGTTCAGAGGTACATGGTGTACTTCTACTCACTACAGTTCAGAGGTACATGGTGTACTTCTACTTACGACAGTTCAGAGGTACATGGTGTACTTCTACTCACTACAGTTCAGAGGTATATGGTGTACTTCTCCTCCACTACAGTTCAGAGGTACATGGTGTACTTCTACTCACTACAGTTCAGAGGTACATGGTGTACTTCTACTCACTACAGTTCAGAGGTACAAAGTGTACTTCTACTCACTACAGTTCAGAGGTCCTGCCTTGGGTCTCGTCATGCTGCTTCCCTGATGGCTTCCTCAGGATTGTAGCTGACATCCTCGTGGATTCATCTTCTTATTACAGACACATGCATTTCCTAACATTCGGTCTCTATGCTGTGAAATGTATTATCTCTTGGATTTACACACGGCATCTATTGCACGTCTGTCCGTCCTGGGAGAGGGATCCCTCCTCTGTTGCTCTGTCTGAGGTTTCTCCCATGTTCCCTTTAAACTGTGGGGTTTCTCTGGAAGTGTTTCCTTGTACGATGTGAGGGTCTGAGGACAGAGGGTCTGAGGACAGAGGGTCTGAGGACAGAGGGTCTAAGGACAGAGGGTCTGAGGACAGAGGGTCTAAGGACAGAGGGTCTAAGGAGAGAGGGTTTAAGGACAGAGGGTCTAAGGACAGAGGGTCTGAGGACAGAGGGTCTAAGGACAGAGGGTCTAAGGACAGAGGGTCTGAGGACAGAGGGTCTGAGGACAGAGGGTCTAAGGACAGAGGGTCTGAGGACAGAGGGTCTGAGGACAGAGGGTCTAAGGACAGAGGGTCTGAGGACAGAGGGTCTAAGGACAGAGGGTCTGAGGACAGAGGGTCTAAGGACAGAGGGTCTGAGGAGAGAGGGTCTAAGGACAGAGGGTCTGAGGACAGAGGGTCTGAGGACAGAGGGTCTAAGGACAGAGGGTCTGAGGACAGAGGGTCTAAGGACAGAGGGTCTAAGGACAGAGGGTCTGAGGACAGAGGGTCTGAGGACAGAGGGTCTAAGTACAGAGGGTCTGAGGACAGAGGGTCTAAGGACAGAGGGTCTAAGAACAGAGGGTCTGAGGACAGAGGGTCTGAGGACAGAGGGTCTAAGGACAGAGGGTCTAAGGACAGAGGGTCTGAGGACAGAGAGTCTAAGGACAGAGGGTCTGAGGACAGAGGGTCTGAGGACAGAGGGTCTGAGGTCAGAGGGTCAGAGGGTCTAAGGACAGAGGGTCTAAGGACAGAGGGTCTGAGGACAGAGGGTCTGAGGACAGAGGGTCTAAGTACAGAGGGTCTGAGGACAGAGGGTCTAAGGACAGAGGGTCTAAGGACAGAGGGTCTGAGGACAGAGGGTCTAAGGACACAGGGTCTAAGGACATAGGGTCTAAGGACAGAGGGTCTGAGGACAGAGGGTCTAAGGACAGAGGGTCTAAGGACAGAAGGTCTGAGGACAGAGGGTCTAAGTACAGAGGGTCTAAGTACAGAGGGTCTAAGGACAGAGGGTCTAAGGACAGAGGGTCTAAGTACAGAGGGTCTGAGGACAGAGGGTCTAAGGACAGAGGGTCTGAGGACAGAGGGTCTGAGGACAGAGGGTCTAAGGACAGAGGGTCTGAGGACAGAGGGTCTAAGGACACAGGGTCTAAGGACATAGGGTCTAAGGACAGAGGGTCTGAGGACAGAGGGTCTAAGGACAGAGGGTCTAAGGACAGAAGGTCTGAGGACAGAGGGTCTAAGTACAGAGGGTCTAAGTACAGAGGGTCTAAGGACAGAGGGTCTAAGGACAGAGGGTCTAAGTACAGAGGGTCTGAGGACAGAGGGTCTAAGGACAGAGTGTCTGAGGACAGAGGGTCTGAGGACAGAGGGTCTAAGGACAGAGGGTCTGAGGACAGAGGGTCTGAGGACAGAGGGTCTAAGGACAGAGGGTCTGAGGACAGAGGGTCTGAGGTCAGAGGGTCTAAGGACAGAGGGTCTAAGGACAGAGGGTCTGAGGACAGAGGGTCTAAGGACAGAGGGTCTGAGGACAGAGGGTCTGAGGACAGAGGGTCTAAGGACAGAGGGTGTCGTATTGTCATACTGATATTCTGTACAAACTGTGAAGTCCACTGAGACAAATGTAACATTTGTAACCCTAACCCTAACCCTATAAATAAACATTGATTGATTGATACTTACTTGAACAAACAAAAAACCCTAACGCGGCTGCTTTTCATTGAACTATTCATATCTTACTCTGCACTGTAACTTGTATTCATGTATTTGTTCTTTGAATGTTTATTTGATTATCTTTGCTTTTGAATGACTATTTTTAGATGCCCTTTTCTTAATGTCTTTCCTTTTTGTAAAGCACTTTGAATTGCCTTGTGTTGAAAGGTGCTGTATAAATAAAGTGTCCTTGCCTAAAGATTCAAACTCAGGACAACAACAAGAACAGCTGACATATTGACTGAGTATTTTTAAGAGGTTACTCCAGATCAGATGTCACTTACAGGAATGATGTTATGGCATGACCAGAAAGGACTCCACCTTTTCTTTCTCAACCCTTTGTTGCACGAATGCATTCAGTCAAACAAACAAGGGTGTTTTAATGAAGAGCGCACCGATGACTTCTGGCACCAAAACATGAATGTGATGCCAGGTCAATCAAAAACAAGGATCGTCTTCATGTCTTCAGTTCCTGTTGGACAACATTCTGCCAGAACCATCCCAGTTTCAAATGGCTGTATTGACAGAAGAACGGGACCAGTGGCGAACAAGTTGTGTTCTTAATCAGCAGATCATTGTTACTTAGTAGAAACCTGTTTACGAGGGCAACATAGCAAAATATTTGCTCTGGGCGTTCTGACATTTTAATTACACGTATAACCAGACTGAGAAGTTTTCAGGAATGTTAGCATCAGTCTTTAGGAACTGGAAGTATAAAAACAGACGGAGCGAGACACAGCGCCACATCAGAGCTGCACCTGAAGGGCCAGGACTTCCAGGACCAGGACCTAAAGAGAGCATCAGCTGCCCCAGACCTCCAGGACCTCCAAACGGTGAGTCTCCTCTTCTTTCTCCTCACGGTCCTGCAGCTCCGTCAGGAAGCCTCCTGTGACTCGGTGCAGGGACCAGTCCCCTCAGAAACACAGAGAATCCTGAAGAGAGGTCCGTGTGAATGCTGAATGCTGAGCTTTCTGAGTAACATACGAGGAGCAGTTAGCAGCTGAAGTCTTAACAGTTTCTCCATTGACTTCTGTAGTGAAATGTGGATGAATTATGGTGAATATTATTCATAGCATTCCTAACTGAGATTAACGTTGTCAGGCTTGAGTGAAGCAGGCAGGACCCAAATGCAGATTTAAAAGAAAAATACCTTTATTCCAAGGCCAAAGCGTCAAAATCAGAACACTACCCCGTGACACAGTCAAAGACAAACAAGGAACCAACAATGACAGACAGAAAAACCAGAACTTAAATACACACAAGACTAATCAAAGAATCAAGAGACGGGTGAGGAGGGAGGAGAAAACACAGGGGAACAAGGTGAACACAATCGGGTAATCAGACAGGAGGGAACACAGACAGAAAGCAACAGGCAAGACAGGGGGTGAACACTTATCAAAATAAAACAGGAAACCAAAGACAGAAAAAGACAAGACAAAACACAGACAGATCGTGACAAACGTTTTGATGTTTGAACCGAGTTTGTGGGTTGAAGATGTGGAAGTAGTTAAGTACAGAAAAGAGCACGGAAGACTAATAGAGGTAAAGACTTTTTGCTGTAGAAGAACGTACATTGTAAAAATTAATAAGTTGTGGTAACTTTAAAAAAAAGTATGCAAACTCATTGCCTCACAATCACTAAGTTAAGTAAGGTGAGGAGGAACAACTTGTTTATTAAGTACAACGAACACAACACTTTTAAGATGTAAAAAAACATCATTGCATTAACTTAAAGGTCACCTATCATGCTTTCATACATATGTGTCCCGGTGTGTCAGGAGACTCACAAAGGGGTGTGGCCAGCAGCAGCTTGGGCACGTTTGAAGCTACTGACCCAGAATCAGCTCTTTAGTCGCAGGCCTGAAATAGAGGGGGACGAGGCTGCAATGATCTGTTTGGGCTTTGGAGCAAAGCACTTCAGAGACATGTTTTTGATATCTCTGAAAACTATAATATATGCCTAAGAATAGTATAACAGGAGACCTTTAACATATACCAAACAGTTGGCTCTATTGCTAGGTTCATTTCAATAAATGAACAACATGCACTTTAAACATTTCATGCAGGAGTAAGACAATGATTTAAGTACCTCCATATGAGTATTGTGAATACATGATTAAAGGGTTTAGCCTGTCTAAAACATGATGTCACTCATCACTTGTGTATTGTTATATTTCATTTATCTGAAGCACTTTGAGAGCATTATCAATAGGATATCAATGTTTTGTGCTCTCGTAACAAGTGTGTGCATTTGTAAAGCATTGAAAGAGAAACATACTGATTGTTTAACTATTAACGCTAACCACACAGAAAGAAAGTCACATCTACACCTCACGGTGGAATTGGCATTACTCCTGAAGTTACTCGTGCACAGTGCTGCCCCTGACAGAGTCGGCCTTCTCTACGTAACGTGAGAAAGTGTGTTCATTGGATGCCAAAGCTGAGGGAAATGATTTTCAGATATGTGTTCAGTTAAAAACCACCAGTACGTCTTCTCTTCTCAATGTCTCAGTTCTGCTCACAGCCTCTTTGCATCACTAAACTGGAGGCATCAGGGAACCAGTCAGGGAGCATTTGACGGGTTTAGAGAACATTGTTTTGAATCTGCAGGAAGTGTATGAACCACTTCCTGCAGAGGACCCTTCATTGTGTACGCTGTTATTGTGTGTTATCGTGCGTTAACCCGGTGTTTGTGCCTCTTCCTCTGCAGAGTCATGAAGCTGCTCCTCCTGCTGGCAGGTAAGCAGCATCGCAGGCTTCACTGTGACTAACAACATGTGTTTGAAAGGCATTATGAATGTGTTTCAAAGTCAAGTCCTCTGTGCTTAGAGTCACTGCGAGTGTGTAATAGCCCCGCACTACTCTACTGTCTTCTTTGTGCAAATAAAACAAGATAATGTTTGAATGATAGACTTTTAAAACATGAGCTCATCCATGAAATCAATATAAATCTGAACGGGTAGCTCTTATTCAAAATGTTGATGGCTTCAGTTAATGAGGGGGTTAGCCTTCAACCACTTGTATTTATGAATGGCACAGAACCCAGATACCCTGTATACATTCACCCTGAAGGAGCACATGTTTTACAGAACAAATAAGTACATCATTATTCACTCATTGCTCTGATGAGAGTCACTTCAAGTCAGAGGAGAGGCTTCAGGGAGCGATGAGTGTTCAGGTTGTTCAAGTTGTTCCTGATGGATGTGTTTCTCCTGGAACACCTGTAGTTGCTGCCAGCCAGATGGAGCTCTCTGCCTCTCAGGTCTTTCTGTATGCTCCTGGTGAACACATCAACATCAGCACCATGCCCATCACTTTCTATGGAAAAAGCTACACATTGTTACACGTGAGTACAAAGAATCCCTGACTGACTGCGTGGCCTCGAAAACTGCCCATCGTATCCCTATTTTAGGCACTCCAGCTTCGGATGTCCGACCGCTAGGATAGCAACACGGAGTGTGTGGTGTAGTAGCTGTTGCTGGGCTGGTAGAACCCCAGAGCAGTATCTGCCCCTGGAGGAGAATCCCTCTGTCGTTGGGAGACCCCTTGGTAATTAGGGCAGCTTCAGGACCCACAATCCCTAACCCCCAATTTTGATCCCCTTATACCAATTAAAACAATGCAAATGTAATATCAAACACAGCCAGAGTCAAACATTAATATCACAGCAGTGACATTACTACATCAACAGAGCGTACAGCGGCCAAAATCATAAAAATATAAGAAAGAAATATAACGCAAAGTAAAGTCCCGCTGAGGCACCCGTCAGCTAATCTTACGCATGGAAAGAATCAAGATCCGAGCAAAAGTCGTTTCAGTGCGATTTATTATAAACACATCAAGCATTTCTCTTCCTTCTTACCCGATGGTAAAAAACCATAAGCCTACCGGGTGCGCCGCCCACTACCACCTGTTTCCCAGCTTTATGATGAGCAGGTCTCCCCTCCCCCGGCGCTCACTACCACCTGTTTCCCAGCTTTATAATGAGCAGGTCTCCCCTCCCCCGGTGCCCACTACCACCTGTTTCCCAGCTTTATGATGAGCAGGTCTCCCCTCCCCCGGTGCTCACTACCACCTGTTTCCCAGCTTTATAATGAGCAGGTCTCCCCTCCCCCGGCGCCCACTACCACCTGTTTCCCAGCTTTATGATGAGCAGGTCTCCCCTCCCCCGGCGCTCACTACCACCTGTTTCCCAGCTTTATGATGAGCAGGTCTCCCCTCCCCCGGCGCTCACTACCACCTGTTTCCCAGCTTTATGATGAGCAGGTCTCCCCTCCCCCGGTGCTCACTACCACCTGTTTCCCAGCTTTATGATGAGCAGGTCTCCCCTCCCCCGGTGCCCACTACCACCTGTTTCCCAGCTTTATGATGAGCAGGTCTCCCCTCCCCCGGTGCTCACTACCACCTGTTTCCCAGCTTTATGATGAGCAGGTCTCCCCTCCCCCGGTGCTCACTACCACCTGTTTCCCAGCTTTATGATGAGCAGGTCTCCCCTCCCCCGGCGCCTAAAGGCTGCCTTTACAAAACAGAGGCATGGTATTATACACTTATTTGATAAACTTAAGAATTAACAGGAAGATTTACTATAAACCAAAAAGAACAATAAAATACATGCATAACTATTAAATAATATAAGCTCCTAGATATGGCTTCATCAGAGCTTATATCATATCTCAACATCAACCACAGTGACCAATGCAAAACTATAGTTGAACTTAAACAGGGTTTCTATTCAATACTAATGTCAGCCTTTTCCAAGGAAGGGTGTTCTTACCTCCCTCTAAGACCAAGCAGATACCTTCAGAGACCACCAGAGAGACCAGGAGTTGGGTCGAAGTGTACAAAGTACAATCCGGTTTTATTAAGGTTTTAACAAAAATAGAGGATTACAAGAATCCTAAACAATAACAAAGACACCAAGTCAAAATACAAAAGCAACAGGCTCACAAGTCAAATGTTCTAAAGCCGTCTCATTTCTTCTCCTCCATTCTTCTTTACAGTCTTCTTCCTCCTCCCTCTCTGCATCAGGTGGTCTCCCCCTTCCTCTCTTCGAGTCAGAAGGAGGTCACAACTGTTTTCATTATTGAACATTAAAAAATGCAAGGTTTAAAAATCAAACACATAAAGACTTATAGTAATGACATGTCGTTTTAAAGAGAGGGAATATGAAAGAAAGTTATGAAAGCAGAACACTTTGTCAATGTCATGTTTAGAATCAAGTTGTTTTCTTTAAACGTTTCAATTTCAAATATACAAACTTTATACTTGAATTCATTAACAGATCAAAGTTCAGAATGCTCTATCTAGTTTCACATGTTTGGTTTCACATGTCTGAACAGACATGATGGAAACTACATCCTTTCTCTCTACAGCCGATTTAGCATCTTGTTATCAATGGTGACCTTCATAGAGGTCGGTGAGGTGAAGGTCAGGTCTGTCACGGCCACTTACACAGCAGACCTGTCAACACTACACATAATAAAGCTATTATAGATATGACACATAACTCACTGTTTAATATGTTATCACTCACAGTCCTCAGAATCAGTCCCTAGTGTTTTTCTCTTGATCGTATTTATATATAGATGTAAGCGGTTTGTTACCTTTCAGCGTGTCAGCATGTAAATACGGGAGCACATGAATAATGACATGTTGCTGAAGGCGGAGAATGAATTGAGTATTACACACAGAGTTTAAAGTGTGTGCTTTTTGTGCCAGCTGTTATTTTGGGTATTATAAAAGTTTCCCCTCATATTATTCAATATCAGACGCTCTGAGACAGGCTTGGTCCCATAATGCATCACTGTGAGTCTGGTCCTGAGCTGGAAAGTGAGCGTAACATTTCCCTCTGGGGTCTATGGGGTCAGGCACTGATCAGATCAGTTCAATGGAGAGGGGACAGATCATTACTAGAGCCAACAGGAAGTGGTTTGGAGCAGCTGGACGCGTCTCTTTGATTCCTCATGTGTCTCTGTATGAAAGGACACATAAAGACTTGTTGGACAGTGGCTTGTAGAAAGGTTTTTTCCAAAGTGAGAGAAATGTTTTGATCTCATCATTGATCCTATCTTTTTTCTCCGTAGCTAAAAGCACACCTTGCAGCTCAAACATTTGAGGAGAGGAAACGATGCTGTTTTGGAGCGAAAGCCTTCATATTGTTGTTCCCTTTTTTGTTTTTGCAGGTGAAGATCGGCAATAAGGCTGAAGTTTGTTTAAAAAATGACCGATCTGAGGAGGACATTGACTGTGTGATGACCAACGACGGGGTGGTTTTAGACGAAGTGAAGTACCGAGTGTCTGTTGAGTCAGTTCCCCTTGAACCTGAACTTGTTAACATCAACACCACGGGACAGGGTGTCGTTTATCTCGATTTCTACAATGATAATACATGGAATGTGAGTCCTGATCCGATCCCTGTTACACACCGACTGGCTGTCCAGCTGTTTGTACAAAATGAACATTTCAAAGACATTGTGTGGCAAAGACAACTTCAAATCAAAGTTTATTTGTAAAATGTTGGAAGCATTTCCTAATATTTCTCTCTCTGTTCCTGCTTTCAGATGACTTGGACATTCTACAGTTTTGGTTCACAAGCTGCTTGCCGTACATATCTTCCTGCTGGCCTTCCGTATTCTGATAGTTTAGTAAGTATGACATGAGGCTCTTCCCTAACCCTAACCCTTCAGCCTCACCGATGTTGAGAGTTACACTTTGTCAGGTCCTGATACCAATGCAATGTGTTCCTGTTTGTTTCTGTGTGCCAGGGAAACTCATATCCTAAATCCTTTATGTTAGAAAGCTGCTGTCTTCCAGCCTTCCTCACACGCACTCTGAATGAGAACTGATCCCTGAGAAGACTTCTGTGCCCTAACCACCCTGAGAGATGAGAACTGAGGCTGTGTGTGATCCGTTATTCCTTTGTATCACCATCAGACATCATTCATATGAATACAGAACAAGCTTTCAGTTCAGCATGGATAGGTGAATGGAGAAGATAACGTGCAGTCTGTTTGCTCCTCTAAGCCTCTCCTTTGAAAACTCTCTTCTTATGTTCACTTCTAAACAGAGATAGGTGTCAGAAATAATGTCACACTCAGCCTTAGAGTTTCAGGAAGCAGAAGTCACTCAGCATCATGTGTTAGCATGAAGACAAAGAGAGTTATTATCAGTGACACCACATGTAGCTGCTAGCATGCAGAGCTAACGGGGCAGGCTGGACTCACAGCACCAGGGGCTGGTGGTTCTGCTCCTTCCTGCCCTCAAGTGGACAAAGGAGTTCATTAGAAATATCAATCTGGAATAATGAAGGAGCTCCCCACTGCTCTCACTGTCACTTCATGCCCTAACATCGGAGGAAATATATCACAAGTGGCGTCTAGAGAACACTTTCATTCATGTTCACAGTTTGAGGTTACCTTTGTTTTTACTGATTGTGTTTACTAGTTATTTTAAATGTGTTATTAAGGTTCAAACATCTGTCCAGGGACTACAGACGTAAAAGAGCCTCTTGGCTAACTCTGGCACATTTACAGAAATGGTTCTTAGTGTGCAATGTCCCTGTTAAATAAATAATATACATACAAATATATTCTGTTTAATCCTTTACTAGGTAATGTCTACAAAAGTCGGTGGCACAGTGATGGATACCTGGAGGCCTCCTGCAAAAACATATACCTCTCGAGACCTGAGTGGATGCAGAGACACAGGTAAGCTGGTCTGGGGGTTCCCAAAGAAAGGGATCCTCTAAGTTAAATGTGATATTAAAACATGTCTATCTTAAATTCTGCCTGTAGTCACTGAAGTGTAATATCATTACCTCCATTCTCCTCCAAGGTGGCGCTATAATACCGGGTTCAGAGAAGCTCAGCGAAGAGCCCTGCTCTGTTGAACGCTGTTCTCTGTCTGCAGTCCTCTCTAATGTCCCAGAATGTGGGCCCGAGGAGGTTTGCCAAGCGGACAACACGTAAATATCTTTCTATCAGGAATAAAGGTGTGACTGATTTGAATAAAGTGTCCCATGTGATCGAACCCTCCATGAGAGAGTGAGGATATTATCCACCTGAGGATTATTGCAGTTGTTGATGAATCTGTTCCTATTTCTATCACCCCTTTCCACCAAAGCAGTTCCAGGGTCAGTTCAGAGCTAGTGCCCGATAGCTCTCCAGTCCTTTCATGGTTTCCATCAGCAAAACTGGTTCGTATTAGGAACCAGAGCTCTGCTGGACTGGAACCAAGAACCAGGTCTGTGTGGAGGCTGGGTCAGATACTAGAGCCGAGCAAAGTGACCAAACCGAGACTCACACTTTTGTTTATGTCCCGCCACCTTCCCCGGGCAAACGTAGAGATACGCTCGCTCTCATGGCCCGCTTTGAGGAGCAGCACGACCCGTTCTCCTGTTGTTTTTAAACCAGCTTTCAGGTGTGATCACTTCATACCGTAGGCTACACAAGTTGTCATATCAGATCACAAGTGAAATCCTATTGAAAGAACGCCGGTAGAAACGACAAATGACACAATGATAGCAACATGTGCATTTATGGAGAATAATTAAAACGCCGTAACCATCTAATGTTCATCATGTGTTATATATTTTAAATAAGTTTAATTTAGTTTGATGGCTCTTAATCTGGTTGTTGCTTCATCAGACTGGCTATGCTAACATCATCCATATGATACAGGGAAACGTTTGCAGGTAACGTCAAACATTGCACATTAAAACTGAACAAAATATGAATCAGTGGGGAAATCTGCATCTGTTGCTTCAGAGACAGTCAGCAGTGAATTACTGACTGTCACTAAAGCAACAGTGAATGCCTCTGAATCCTAGTGGGAACAGTTCAACCTGGATCTGAAGAAGAGCCACGAGAGCACAGCTCCAATGCAGCCCGCCATTGCTGTAGTTTTTGCCTGAGCTGGCTTTTCTGGAAAATGCAGGGACGTAAACAGTGCTGTCAAATGAACAGGTAACTGGTCCAACATTGAGAACCAACCGTCCGAACTAACACGGCTCTCATTTCAGTGGAAAGGGGTTTCAAGTCCATCCATTATTGTTTCTGATCAGCTGGGGAACGGTTCAGTCTATAAATCCTAAAAAACGTTCTCCACTTATTTCCCATTGCACTTCTTTGCCATGGTGGGCCTCGTGATGGACACGTTATGAACAGAGATCCAGATGGATGCACAGCATCTCGGTGTGTGTGCAGTGTTCCTATAAAGGCATCCTTTGACCTCTCCTCCATGCCTTACACATGTTTCAATCCTCCGAGGCCAGCTCCATCAGTATTGTAGTGCTGCGTCCATAAATCAGACCAAACCGCAGATATCCGGGTTGTCCCAAGTAGAGTTGAGCATTACCCATAATGCAACACAATATCACTGTATGGCCTGTTTTATAAAATACTTCAAGATGTTTAGTATTCCACACGTATTTAGGAGAGAGATATTATTATATTTGTACGTGTTTCACAGGCTGAATGTAACTCTACTGACCTTTATGTGTCATAGTGTGAGCTTTGAGAAGGGTTCATTTCCTTTGAGTTTAGGATGAGTGTAAAGTATGTCTTAAAAAGACCCAGACTGTGAGTCCCTCTCCTTGTCTTCTTCTACATATCATATTCTATTTACATGTATACAGACTTTTTGCACTACTTTTTATGTTTGTATTTTATTATAGATGTTGCATCGTTGCAGGAGCTCAGGTCAGAAGCATGTCATTGCCATCTCTACACTGCAGCTTTGTGCATATGACAATGAAACCTTTGAATTGAATGTCCATCAGGTGCGCTGCTCCGATGGTGTGCACGGTGACGGGCTCCACGGTGATTGGTTTCCACGGAGCAGAGCACTCTGTCCAGGATCGCTGTGCCTACAGTCTGATGGAGGCTGAAGGCAGCGCCAGCTTCAAAGTCATTGCCGCCTTCAGGGAGCGCCGGCGTACAGATGTTCCTCTTCTGGACCACCTGATCCTGTCGCTGCCAGATGTGACCATGTATCTGGAGCAAGGAGGAAGAGTTCAGGTACGTTAGCACCTTGTAGTTATGGGTGCTCAAGCAATGCTGATCATTTCCTGCTAGGAGTTACTTTGTGCTGGTGTATCACAAACCCTCTGTGTGTGTGTGTGTGTGTGTGTGTGTGTGTGTGTGTGTGTGTGTGTGTGTGTGTGTGTGTGTGTGTGTGTGTGTGTGTGTGTGTGTGTGTGTGTGTGTGTGCTCCTTGTGTGTGTGTGTGTGTGTGCTCCTTGTGTGTGTGTGTGTGTGTGTGTGTGTGTATGTGTGTGCTCCTTGTGTGTGTGTGTGTGTGTGTGTGTGTGTGTGTTTGTGTGTGTGTGTGTGTGTGTGCTCCTTGTGTTGGTGTGTGTGCGTGTGCTCCTTGTGTTGATGTGTGTGTGTGTGCTCCTTGTGTTGATGTGTGTGTGTGTGTGTGCTCCTTGTGTGTGTGTGTGTGTGTGTGTGTGTGTGTGTGTGTGTTCCTTGTGTTGATGTGTGTGTGTGTGTGTGTGCTCCTTGTGTTGATGTGTGTGCTCCTTGTATTGATGTGTGTGTGTGTGTGTGCTCCTTGTGTTGATGTGTGTGTGTGCTCCTTGTGTTGATGTGCATGTGTGTGTGCTCCTTGTGTTGATGTGTGTGTGTGTGTGTGTGTGTGTGTGTGTGTGTGTGTGTGTGTGTGTGTGCTCATTGTGTTGATGTGTGTGTGTGCTCCTTGTGTTGATGTGTGTGTGTGTGTGTGTGTGTGTGTGTGTGTGTGTGTGTGTGCTCCTTGTGTGTGTGTGTGTGTGTGTGTGTGTGTGTATGTGTGTGCTCCTTGTGTGTGTGTGTGTGTGTGTGTGTGTGTGTGTTTGTGTGTGTGTGTGTGTGTGTGCTCCTTGTGTTGGTGTGTGTGCGTGTGCTCCTTGTGTTGATGTGTGTGTGTGTGCTCCTTGTGTTGATGTGTGTGTGTGTGTGTGCTCCTTGTGTGTGTGTGTGTGTGTGTGTGTGTGTTCCTTGTGTTGATGTGTGTGTGTGTGTGTGTGCTCCTTGTGTTGATGTGTGTGCTCCTTGTATTGATGTGTGTGTGTGTGTGTGCTCCTTGTGTTGATGTGTGTGTGTGCTCCTTGTGTTGATGTGCATGTGTGTGTGCTCCTTGTGTTGATGTGTGTGTGTGTGTGTGTGTGTGTGTGTGTGTGTGTGTGTGTGTGTGTGTGTGCTCCTTGTGTTGATGTGTGTGTGTGCTCCTTGTGTTGATGTGTGTGTTGATGGGTGTGTGTGTGTGTGCTCCTTGTGTTGATGTGTGTGTGTGTGTGTGTGTGTGTGTGTGTGTGTGTGCTCCTTGTGTGTGTATGTGTGTGCTCCTTGTGTTGGTGTGTGTGTGTGTGTGTGTGTGTGTGTGTGTGTGTGTGTGTGTGCTCCTTGTGTTGATGTGTGTGTGTGTGTGTGTGTGTGCTCCTTGTGTTGATGTGTGTGTGTGTGCTCATTGTGTGTGTGTGTGTGTGTGTGTGTGTGTGTGTGTGCTCCTTGTGTTGATGTGTGTGTGTGCTCCTTGTGTTGATATGTGTGTGTGTGTGTGTGTGTGTGTGCTTCTTGTGTTGATGTGTGTGTGTGTGTGTGTGTGTGTGTGTGTGTGTGTGTGTGTGTGTGTGTGTGTGTGTGTGTGTGTGTGTGTGTGTGTGCTCCTTGTGTTGATGTGTGTGTGTGCTCCTTGTGTTGATATGTGTGTGTGTGTGTGTGTGTGTGTGCTTCTTGTGTTGATGTGTGTGTGTGTGTGTGTGTGTGTGTGTGTGTGTGTGTGTGTGTGTGTGTGTGTGTGTGTGTGTGTGTGTGTGTGTGTGTGTGTGTAGGTTGGTGGTGAAGCCCTGGTGCTCAACAGCACAGCTCAGCTGATGTACGGCGTGGAGCTCTCCAAGGACCGCACTGGAGTCACTGCTAAGTTCCCGTCCTCCAACATGACTCCCTTTTTTGATGGCAACAGCGCACATGTGGCAGGTACAGAACAGAACTTCCAATCTGGACTGAATATTACATATTTATTTCTGAAGCATAGCTTTAATTCTACCCTCACATCCACCAGGACATCCTGAAGCTGTAGAGGGTTTGTGTGGCAGCCCCTCCAACCCCAGCTGGACCACCACCCTGACTGCCGAGAAGTCCTCTTTCAGCCTCTCTGGGTACCGCTCAGTCTGACTGATATTACCTATTTGTCATGATTAGGGTTCAGATGTGATGTGATCTTTGTCTCCCTCTAGCTGTGAGATTCAATCCCAGGACTCAGTCGACAGCACCATCAACTGCAACCGCTCCACCGAACAGTAAGAGCTGAGCCATGAACACCCTCGTCTTGTCATGTCATATTGTTTCTGCAAGATCAACCAATGTAACACGGAAAACTCTTCCCTCTGAACAGCTGTAATCTCATGAGGCATTCTCCCTTTTCCGCCTGTCACGAGCACACCGACCCAGAGCCGTACATCAGGGCCTGCACACACACTCTGTGCAGATACCCGTCAGTGGATGGGGTCGACTGCCACTTTTTGGAGGCTTACGCCAAGGCCTGCAGCCTGCAAGCCAACGTGACCCTGGAGGACTGGAGGTCAACATCTGGCTGCTGTAAGATGCTCTATTTCCATTCGAGGATACTGCACTGGAACACGTGCAGTCAAGCAGACATATGTTATCAAATGTATCCTAAAATCAACCAGAAGCCAAGGCTCCCTAATAATTAAGTTGTGTGTGTGTGTGTGTGTGTGTGTGTGTGTGTGTGTGTGTGTGTGTGTGTGTGTGTGTGTGTGCAGCCCCCCTCCCCCCACCCTGTCAGCAGCCCTGCAGTGATCATGAGTTCTGTGGAGAGGAGTTTAATTCGACCCGCTGCTTCTGCCGGGCTCTGTTCGCCTCCAAGTACAACGCCACCCATTCTTTAGGTACGGAGCATATCACACCGTTTCCTCTGCTTGCACTGGTCTGAATTAGGGATGTGGTTATTTACCAACAGCCTGCTGCTAACAGCTGCTTTGATGCTGAGCTCTGCCAGAAACAAGATATTGTTTAGTGTGGAATTAGAAACAGCTTTCATTATAGTGTCAAATACATTCTGTCAGTAACTCCACTGCCCGTTAGAGTCCACGTTGAAGTGTCGGTGTGTGGTTGAAGTGTCGGTGTGTGGTTGAAGTGTCGGTGTGTGGTTGAAGTGTCGGTGTGTTGCAGGCGATCCCACGGTCTGCAGGCAGGACTCGGCCTCTGTGGTTCTGGCTGGATGTCTGCTGGACGACAAAGGCATCGACTTCTCCACCTTACACCTCAAAGACCCCAGCTGCAAGGGCCACATGGACCCCCAGAGCCACCTGGTGACCTTCAGCTTCAACAGCAGCGCCCCCTGCGGGACGGAGGTCATGGTGCGTGGTTATCACTTCCTCTAGACTCAAGGCGGGTTATTTTCAGAGCGTCTTTGGGCAAACGAGAAGCATGTAAAGCTGCTTTAACTGAGTCCTGTTCAGTTGGTTATTGACACCTGCAGTCCTCAGAAGAGCTTAATGATCGATGGAAGGGAAGGAACCGGCTTCAGTCACCCTGTTTAACTTGAATTAAATACTGGGAGAGCATCTCCTCTAGTTCCCTTTATTGATTAGAGACCATGTGATTTATGACCTGGATGGTTTGGACTGTGAACTCCAACACTGACCGTTCTCTGTCAGGATGGAACCGTCAGCAGTGAGCGCTGGAATAATGTGGCCACGGCCGTTAACCAGTTCAGCCCTGAGCCTGTTGTTCAGGTCTCAGGCTCCAAAATGACATTCCCAGAACAAAGGACCATATCTTCTAAAAGGGTTACATTAATAATCTGTGTTCTCAAAGTAATGATAAACCTGTGAGTTGGATGTAGAACAGTCAGAATCAATATAGATGTTTTTATTTTAAAGAAAATTCACATTGAACACAGTCAAAAACTGTCAATTATAGAGTCCGTCCAAAAATTATGTTGTACTTATAGTGAAAACTACCCTTGGAGTTGGGCTGCACGATATTGAAAAAAACTGACATTGCGATATTTTTTCCCTGCGATATATATTACGGTTTTTGAAACTATATTTAACTGGATGAAGGATTTTAGTCACGGACGTCTGGATCTTAACTGGTTGACTCATCATACCTTAAGTCATGATCTAACATGTCATGATAATGCATGTTGCTTACCCTCAAATAAGGGGGTTCATCTGTGAAGAAGAGAAGAACCTTTTTGGATCCAAAATAGATCCAGATGGCAGATGTTGCTTTTCTTTTTGGAAGTAAATCTTCATTCTCGCCGGTATTGTCTTCCTGTGCCTCGCTCATTTTTCACCGGTGTTTTGATGGTCTGCAAACTAGCGGGGCGGAGCCTGCTGTGATCTGATCAGTAGACTGGTTAGTAGACTAAAAGCTTTAGGAATCCAAAGTACAACATATAATAAGTACCCTGTATCAAGATTGATGCAAAACAAGTGAAATCTGACCTTTTTAGAGGTTTAGCAACAACAAAGATCAGTTAGATGAGTTTCTTCCCGTTACATGGATACAAAACATTCATAGTTTATTAAACGCACAGGCCCTCAGACCCTGTTTCCTGCAAGATGTTGTGGGAGGGCCCCGGTACCGGGGTCTCTCGGGCTTAACAGGTTAAATGAACTCATTTTCTGTCACATTGCAGAGAAACAACAGCCAGATCTTCTACGAGAACTCCATCATGTCCTCCAACAGCTCATCAGTCATCACCCGCAGCGACCAGTTCCAGATCGACTTCTCCTGCAAGAACACAGAGCCAGAGGTCAGGAGTGAGTCCTTCAGGATCAAAGACAGGTGAGCGTCACCTGGTCCTTAATGTACCACAGCTCCAAGCGTCACACTGCTAAACTGTGTGTGTGTGTGTGTGTGTGTGTGTGTGTGTGTGTGTGTGTGTGCGCGCGCGCGCGCGCGCACGGGCGTGCGCGTGTGTGTGTGTGTGTGCAGGTCTGTGGTGCAGCAGCTTGTATCTGGAGAGTGGAACTACACTCTGACGATGAGCTCCTTCAGCGACGCCGGCCTCCTGCAGCCGGTCGGCCCGGACACGGAGATCCTGCTGAACCAGAAGGTGTGGCTGCAGCTGGAGGCGGTGGGGCTGGACGCCATAGTGATAGACTCCTGCTGGGCAACCAATCAGGCATCACCTGACAGTATTTTGCTATATGACCTCATCATCAACGGGTGAGGAAACAAACTCTGACTGTTAGAACAGAATACACTCTGACTGTTAGAACAGAATACACTCTGACTGTTAGAACAGAACACACTCTGACTGTTAGAACAGAATACACTCTGACTGTTAGAACAGAATACACTCTGACTGTCAGAACAGAATACACTCTGACTGTCAGAACAGAACACACTCTGACTGTCAGAACAGAATACACTCTGACTGTCAGAACAGAATACACTCTGACTGTTAGAACAGAATACACTCTGACTGTTAGAACAGAACACACTCTGACTGTTAGAACAGAACACACTCTGACTGTTAGAACAGAACACACTCTGACTGTTAGAACAGAACACACTCTGACTGTTAGAACAGAACACACTCTGACTGTTAGAACAGAACACACTCTGACTGTTAGAACAGAACACACTCTGACTGTTAGAACAGAACACACTCCGACTGTTAGAACAGAACACACTCCGACTGTCAGAACAGAATACACTCCGACTGTTAGAACAGAACACACTCCGACTGTTAGAACAGAACACACTCTGACTGTTAGAACAGAACACACTCTGACTGTCAGAACAGAACACTCTGACTGTCAGAACAGAATACACTCTGACTGTCAGAACAGAATACACTGACTGTTAGAACAGAACACACTCTGACTGTTAGAACAGAATACACTCTGACTGTTAGAACAGAATACACTCTGACTGTTAGAACAGAATACACTCTGACTGTTAGAACAGAATACACTCTGACTGTTAGAACAGAACACACTCTGACTGTTAGAACAGAATACACTCTGACTGTTAGAACAGAACACACTCTGACTGTTAGAACAGAACACACTCTGACTGTTAGAACAGAATACACTCTGACTGTTAGAACAGAATACACTCTGACTGTTAGAACAGAACACACTCTGACTGTTAGAACAGAACACACTCTGACTGTTAGAACAGAATACACTCTGACTGTTAGAACAGAATACACTCTGACTGTTAGAACAGAATACACTCTGACTGTTAGAACAGAATACACTCTGACTGTTAGAACAGAATACACTCTGACTGTTAGAACAGAACACACTCTGACTGTTAGAACAGAATACACTCTGACTGTTAGAACAGAACACACTCTGACTGTTAGAACAGAATACACTCTGACTGTTAGAACAGAATACACTCTGACTGTTAGAACAGAATACACTCTGACTGTTAGAACAGAATACACTCTGACTGTTAGAACAGAATACACTCTGACTGTTAGAACAGAATACACTCTGACTGTCAGAACAGAATACACTCTGACTGTCAGAACAGAATACACTCTGACTGTTAGAACATAATACACTCTGACTGTTAGAACAGAATACACTCTGACTGTTAGAACAGAACACACTCTGACTGTTAGAACAGAACACACTCTGACTGTTAGAACAGAATACACTCTGACTGTTAGAACAGAATACACTCTGACTGTTAGAACAGAATACACTCTGACTGTTAGAACAGAACACACTCTGACTGTTAGAACAGAACACACTCTGACTGTTAGAACAGAACACACTCTGACTGTTAGAACAGAATACACTCTGACTGTTAGAACAGAATACACTCTGACTGTTAGAACAGAATACACTCTGACTGTTAGAACAGAACACACTCTGACTGTTAGAACAGAATACACTCTGACTGTTAGAACAGAACACACTCTGACTGTTAGAACAGAATACACTCTGACTGTTAGAACAGAACACACTCTGACTGTTAGAACAGAACACACTCTGACTGTTAGAACAGAATACACTCTGACTGTTAGAACAGAATACACTCTGACTGTTAGAACAGAATACACTCTGACTGTTAGAACAGAACACACTCTGACTGTTAGAACAGAACACACTCTGACTGTTAGAACAGAATACACTCTGACTGTTAGAACAGAATACACTCTGACTGTTAGAACAGAATACACTCTGACTGTTAGAACAGAATACACTCTGACTGTTAGAACAGAATACACTCTGACTGTTAGAACAGAATACACTCTGAGACTTCATGGTGTGTATTTCCTGTCTCCGGGCAGATGTCCGAACCTTGCTGATCATACGGTGCAGATGCAGGGAAACGGACAGGGAACATCCAGCGTGTTCTCCTTCAACATGTTCGAGTTCTCTGGAGGAAGCAGTGAAATCTACCTGCACTGCAAACTGGAGCTGTGCCCCACACAGGGCCAGGACTGCACTCCGGTACACACCGAGTACTAATACACAGAGTACACAGAGTGCTAATACACAGAGTACACAGAGTACTAATACACAGAGTACTAATACACAGAGTACACAGAGTACTAATACACAGAGTACACAGAGTACTAATACACAGAGTACAAAGAGTACTAATACACAGAGTGCTAATACACAGAGTACTAATACACAGAGTACACAGAGTGCTAATACACAGAGTACACAGAGTGCTAATACACAGAGTACTAATACACAGAGTGCTAATACACCGAGTACTAAGACACAGAGTACTAAGACACAGAGTACTAATACACAGAGTACACAGAGTGCTAATACACAGAGTACAAAGAGTACTAATACACAGAGTACTAATACACAGAGTACACAGAGTACTAATACACAGAGTACACAGAGTACTAATACACAGAGTACAAAGAGTACTAATACACAGAGTACTAATACACAGAGTACACAGAGTGCTAATACACAGAGTACACAGAGTGCTAATACACAGAGTACTAATACACAGAGTGCTAATACACCGAGTACTAAGACACAGAGTACTAAGACACAGAGTACTAATACACAGAGTACACAGAGTACTAATACACCGAGTACTAATACACAGAGTACACAGAGTACTAATACACAGAGTACTAATACACAGAGTACACAGAGTGCTAATACACAGAGTACTAATACACAGAGTGCTAATACACCGAGTACTAAGACACAGAGTACTAATACACAGAGTACACAGAGTACTAATACACAGAGTGCTAATACACAGAGTACTAATACAAAGAGTACACAGAGTGCTAATACACAGAGTACTAATACACAGAGTACTAACACACAGAGTACACATAGTACTAATACACAGAGTACACAGAGTGCTAATACACAGAGTACTAATACACAGAGTACACAGAGTGCTAATACACAGAGTACTAATACACAGAGTGCTAATACACCGAGTACTAAGACACAGAGTACTAATACACAGAGTACACAGAGTACTAATACACCGAGTACTAATACACAGAGTACACAGAGTACTAATACACAGAGTACTAATACACAGAGTACACAGAGTGATAATACACAGAGTACTAATACACAGAGTGCTAATACACCGAGTACTAAGACACAGAGTACTAATACACAGAGTACACAGAGTACTAATACACAGAGTGCTAATACACAGAGTACTAATATAAAGAGTACACAGAGTGCTAATACACAGAGTACTAATACACAGAGTGCTAATACACAGAGTACTAATACACAGAGTACACAGAGTGCTAATACACAGAGTACTAATACACAGAGTGCTAATACACCGAGTACTAAGACACAGAGTACTAATACACAGAGTACACAGAGTACTAATACACCGAGTACTAATACACAGAGTACACAGAGTACTAATACACAGAGTACTAATACACAGAGTACACAGAGTGATAATACACAGAGTACTAATACACAGAGTGCTAATACACCGAGTACTAAGACACAGAGTACTAATACACAGAGTACACAGAGTACTAATACACAGAGTGCTAATACACAGAGTACTAATATAAAGAGTACACAGAGTGCTAATACACAGAGTACTAATACACAGAGTACTAATACACAGAGTACTAATACACAGAGTACACAGAGTGCTAATACACAGAGTACTAAGACACAGAGTACTAATACACAGAGTACTAATACACTGAGTGCTAATACACAGAGTGCTAATACACAGAGTACACAGAGTACTAATACACAGAGTACACAGAGTGCTAATACACAGTGTGCTAATACACAGAGTGCTAATACACAGAGTACACATAGTTCTAATACACAGAGTACTAACACACAGAGTACTAATACACAGAGTACACAGAGTGCTAATACACAGAGTACACAGAGTTCTAATACACAGAGTACTAACACACATAGTACTAATACACAGAGTACACATAGTGCTAATACACAGAGTACTAATACACAGAGTACACAGAGTACTAACACACAGAGTACACAGAGTACTAATACACAGAGTACTAACACACAGAGTACTAATACACAGAATACTGACACACAGAATACTAAGACACAGAGTATTAACACACAGGGTACTAATACACAGAGTACTGACACACAGAGTACTAATACACAGTACTAATACACAGAGTACTAATACACAGAGTACGAACACACTGAGTACTAATACACCTGTGTGAAGTTAAGCTAACGTCCTGTCTGTGAAGCTAACGTCCTGTCTGTGAAGCTAACTTCCTGTCTGTGAAGCTAACTTCCTGTCTGTGAAGCTAACTTCCTGTCTGTGAAGCTAACTTCCTGTCTGTGAAACTAACTTCCTGTCTGTGAAGCTAACGTCCTGTCTGTGAAGCTAACGTCCTGTCTGTGAAGCTAACGTCCTGTCTGTGAAGCTAACTTCCTGTCTGTGAAGCTAACTTCCTGTCTGTGAAGCTAACGTCCTGTCTGTGAAGCTAACTTCCTGTCTGTGAAGCTAACTTCCTGTCTGTGAAGCTAACTTCCTGTCTGTGAAGCTAACGTCCTGTCTGTGAAGCTAACGTCCTGTCTGTGAAGCTAACTTCCCTTCTGTGAAGCTAACTTCCTGTCTGTGAAGCTCACTTCCTGTCTGTGAAGCTCACTTCCTGTCTGTGAAGCTAACTTCCTGTCTGTGAAACTAACTTCCTGTCTGCGTACAGAGCTGTGGGGGGGCTCGCAGGAGGCGCAGATCTGCTATATACGCTGATGGGAACGCGGCCCTCATCACTATGGGATGGAGAAACTGAAGAGCTTTGCATGGTAGGCAGCACCTTCATTTGTTCTTCCTGACGAGTTCCTTAATTAATACAATGTTTAAAGAGTTCCTTAATTAACACAATGTTTAAAGAGTTCCCTGATTAACACAATGTTTAAAGAGTTCCTTAATTAATACAATGTTTAAAGAGTTCCTTAATTAACACAATGTTTAAAGAGTTCCTTGATCAACACAATGTTTAAAGAGTTCCTTAATTAATACAATGTTTAAAGAGTTCCTTAATCAACACAATGTTTAACGAGTTCCTTGATCAACACAATGTTTAAAGAGTTCCTTGATTAACACAATGTTTAACGAGTTCCTTGATTAACACAATGTTTAAAGAGTTCCTTAATTAATACAATGTTTAAAGAGTTCCTTAATTAATACAATGTTTAAAGAGTTCCTTAATTAACACAATGTTTAAAGAGTTCCTTAATTAATACAATGTTTAAAGAGTTCCTTAATTAATACAATGTTTAAAGAGTTCCTTAATTAATACAATGTTTAAAGAGTTCCTTAATTAACACAATGTTTAAAGAGTTCCTTAATTAATACAATGTTTAAAGAGTTCCTTAATTAACACAATGTTTAAAGAGTTCCTTAATTAATACAATGTTTAAAGAGTTCCTTAATTAACACAATGTTTAAAGAGTTCCTTAATCAACACAATGTTTAAAGAGTTCCTTAATCAACACAATGTTTAAAGAGTTCCTTAATCAACACAATGTTTAAAGAGTTCCTTGATTAACACAATGTTTAAAGAGTTCCTTAATCAACACAATGTTTAAAGAGTTCCTTAATTAATACAATGTTTAAAGAGTTCCTTAATTAATACAATGTTTAAAGAGTTCCTTAATTAACACAATGTTTAAAGAGTTCCTTAATTAACACAATGTTTAAAGAGTTCCTTCATCAACACAATGTTTAAAGAGTTCCTTAATTAATACAATGTTTAAAGAGTTCCTTGATCAACACAATGTTTAACGAGTTCCTTAATTAATACAATGTTTAAAGAGTTCCTTAATTAATACAATGTTTAAAGAGTTCCTTAATCAACACAATGTTTAAAGAGTTCCTTAATTAACACAATGTTTAAAGAGTTCCTTAATTAATACAATGTTTAAAGAGTTCCTTAATTAATACAATGTTTAAAGAGTTCCCTGATTAACACAATGTTTAAAGAGTTCCTTAATTAACACAATGTTTAAAGAGTTCCTTGATCAACACAATGTTTAACGAGTTCCTTGATTAACACAATGTTTAAAGAGTTCCTTGATTAACACAATGTTTAAAGAGTTCCTTAATTAATACAATGTTTAAAGAGTTCCTTAATTAATACAATGTTTAAAGAGTTCCTTAATTAACACAATGTTTAAAGAGTTCCTTAATCAACACAATGTTTAAAGAGTTCCTTAATTAACACAATGTTTAAAGAGTTCCTTAATTAATACAATGTTTAAAGAGTTCCTTAATTAATACAATGTTTAAAGAGTTCCCTGATTAACACAATGTTTAAAGAGTTCCTTAATTAACACAATGTTTAAAGAGTTCCTTGATCAACACAATGTTTAACGAGTTCCTTGATTAACACAATGTTTAAAGAGTTCCTTAATTAACACAATGTTTAAAGAGTTCCTTAATTAATACAATGTTTAAAGAGTTCCTTAATTAATACAATGTTTAAAGAGTTCCTTAATTAACACAATGTTTAAAGAGTTCCTTAATTAATACAATGTTTAAAGAGTTCCTTAATTAATACAATGTTTAAAGAGTTCCTTTATTAACACAATGTTTAAAGAGTTCCTTAACCTCTTAAGTCCTGAGCCTGTTTTTCAGGTTTCAGGCTCGAAAATGCCACTAACACAACAAAGACTATATCTTCACTTCTAAAAGGGGTAAATTAATAATCTTTTCTCTCAAAGCAAGGTTACATCTGTGAGTTGGATGTAGAAGAGTCAGAATCAATATAGATGTTTTTATTTTAAAGTAAATTCAGATGGAACATAGTAAAAACATGTAAATTCTAATGTCCGCCTAAAAAATACCCATTACTTATAGTAAAAACCACCCTTGAATGATGGGTTAGTAGACTAAAAGCTTTAGGAATCCAAACTATAACATATAATAAGTACCCTGTATCAAGATTGATGCAAAACAAGTTAAATTTGACCTTTTTAGAGAGGTTTAGAAAAATAAAGTCCAGGCGGACTCACCTCTGGGTAATTTGGGAACCATCGGTTCCATTTGAACTTTTTCACTGTAAAAATCATTTTATTACTTTGAATTTTCACTATAGGTATTCATTCCATCCAAATACAACTGTTGTGAAAAAAATAAAAAATAAAAATAAAATATAAGAACATACTCTGTTATCCTCTTAGGCAAGGCAAGTTTATTTATATAGCACTTATAGGCCCCACGGACCGAAATCGCGTCATTTGCAGGAAACAACATCTAAGGAACCTTACTATTTAATAAACTATGAATATTTTATATCCATATAACGGGAAAAAACTCATTTAACTGATCTTTTTAGTTTATTTTTTCAAAAAAACCACAATGCTAACAGTGAGCATCTGAATTAGCCCCGAGCGAAAAATGCTAACCTATTACTGCACCGAAAATCACTCCTAGCTCCCTTATTACTTATCCTAGCTCCCTTATTACTTATCCTAGCTGCACATCCAACACATCGTTTTTGATCGTAAAGACACAGAATCTAACGGTGCCCACCTCAACACTGAAAGATACAAACTTGCGACGTTATCAACAAAAACGTACATCAAAACAAGTGGAGTTAGGTACTAGCATGCGCTAGGCTAATGGCTTACCTTCGTCTTTGCCTGGTCTAAACTGGTCTTCAATGGCATTAAAACGATAAAAACGATGATGTAGTTAATCCATAGGTTAATATCCAATGTGGCTGTGTCCCCTTTGAAATGTTCTGATAATCTATAAGCAATAAAACTGCAATTCCGTTATCTGCTGTCCGCTCTGTCCTCCGTGCGCTCTGTGTCCTGTTGTAATGCCTGTTGTTAGGTAGTAAACAATAAATGAAGTCAGCTGCGTAATGTACGTAAACTGGCTGGCATTCTTTATACTTTACGCAGGACCATATCTCTGGAACCCATTGGTCGATTCGTGTGATTTACACCTTTTTCTTAACCATCAGAACCAATAGAATCGATGGGCAGTTCCCAAATCAACGTAAATATTACCATAGCGGACGTAATAGAGAAACGGACAAAGCATATCTAAAAGTGCACGCCTGGACGGCGAAACTTTATACCCAGTATATTGCCATAAATATGATGAAGGATTATCAGTCAAAATTTCTACGTGACACAAAGACATTGGATTAACCTTGAGCGGCGTTTTTATTCCGGTGAACACAACTTTTGATCACAAATCAAAAAAGGTAAGACGAAATTATTGTAATATTTTTGAAACCGGATGTTGTTTACTTTCTCTTTTCTGGCTGATAGCTCCGCAATTCGGGGTCCTACAGTGATGATATTACATGTGTGGAATCTGTGGAGTCTCGGCTATAAATCGTATATCTTGTTTGTGCAGTTACGATAAGTAATAAGGGCATTTCTACCGTGAGTGCTGTGCAAATTCCGTTAGCATTACTTAGCATTTTTTCGCTCCATGCTAATTCAAAGGCTTGGTATTACTCTTGTGTTTCTTTTAGCTAAAAATGGTTCACATTGTCAGTTAGCTGAGTTTCTTAGCGTTAAAAGGGTATGGAACATTAATAGTTTCATAAATGTTAAGAAGCCCTGAGACATAGTCTCGTAAAAAAACGGTGGGAGGGGTCCCCTGGGGGGACCCTCGGGCTTAAGAGGTTAATCAACACAATGTTTAAAGAGTTCCTTAATTAACAATGTTTAAAGAGTTCCTTAATTAACAATGTTTAACGAGTTCCTTGATTAACACAATGTTTAAAGAGTTCCTTAATTAACACAATGTTTAAAGAGTTCCTTGATTAACACAATGTTTAAAGAGTTCCTTGATTAACACAATGTTTAACGAGTTCCTTGATTAACAATGTTTAAAGAGTTCCTTAATCAACACAATATTTAAAGAGTTCCTTGATTAACACAATGTTTAAAGAGTTCCTTGATTAACACAATGTTTAAAGAGTTCCTTGATCAACACAATGTTTAAAGAGTTCCTTGATTAACACAATGTTTAACGAGTTCCTTGATTAACACAATGTTTAAAGAGTTCCTTGATCAACACAATGTTTAACGAGTTCCTTGATTAACACAATGTTTAAAGAGTTCCTTGATTAACACAATGTTTAAAGAGTTCCTTGATCAACACAATGTTTAAAGAGTTCCTTGATTAACACAATGTTTAACGAGTTCCTTGATTAGCACAATGTTTAAAGAGTTCCTTGATCAACACAATGTTTAACGAGTTCCTTGATTAACACAATGTTTAAAGAGTTCCTTGATTAACACAATGTTTAAAGAGTTCCTTGATCAACACAATGTTTAACGAGTTCCTTGATTAACACAATGTTTAACCTCTTAAGCCCGAGGGTCCCCCCAGGGGACCCCTCCCACCGTTTTTTTATGAGACTATGTCTCAGGGCTTCTTAACATTTATGAAACTATTAATGTTCCATACCCTTTTAACGCTAAGAAACTCCGCTAACTGACAATGTGAACCATTTTTAGCTAAAAGAAACACAAGAGTAATACCAAGCCTTTGAATTAGCATGGAGCGAAAAAATGCTAACTAATGCTAACGGATTTTGCACAGCACTCACGGTAGAAATGCCCTTATTACTTATCGTAACTGCACAAACAAGATATACGATTTAAAGCTGAGACTCCACAGATTCCACACATGTAATATCATCACTGTAGGACCCCGAATTGCGGAGCTATCAGCCAGAAAAGAGTAAGTAAACAACATCCGGTTTAAAAAATATTACAATAATTTCGTCTTACCTTTTTTGATTTGTGATCAAAAGTTGTGTTCACCGGAATAAAAACGCCGCTCAAGGTTAATCCAATGTCTTTGTGTCACGTAGAAATTTTGACTGATAATCCTTCATCATATTTATGGCAATATACTGGGTATAAAGTTTCGCCGTCCAGGCGTGCACTTTTAGATATGCTTTGTCCGTTTCTCTATTACGTCCGCTATGGTAATGTTTACGTTGATTTGGGAACTGCCCATCGATTCTATTGGTTCTGATGGTTAAGAAAAAGGTGTAAATCACACGAATCGACCAATGGGTTCCAGAGATATGGTCCTGCGTAAAGTATAAAGAATGCCAGCCAGTTTAAGTACTTTACGCAGGCGGCTTCATTTATTGTTTATTACATAACAGCAGGCATTACAGCTATGAGCAGGACCCAGAGCACACGGAGCCCAGACCAGACAGCAGATAACGGAATTGCAGTTTTATTGCTTATAGATTATCAGAACATTTCAAAGGGGACACAGCCACATTGGATATTAACCTATGGATTAACTACATCATCGTTTGTATCGTTTTAATGCCATTGAAGACCAGTTTAGACCAGGCAAAGACGAAGGTAAGCCATTAGCCTAGCGCATGCTAGTACCTAACTCCACTTGTTTTGATGTACGTTTTTGTTGATAACGTCGCAAGTTTGTATCTTTCAGTGTTGAGGTGGCCACCGTTAGATTCTGTGTCTTAACGATCAAAAACGATGTGTTGGATGTGCAGCTGGGATAAGTAATAAGGGAGCTAGGATAAGTAATAAGGGAGCTAGGAGTGATTTTCGGTGCAGTAATAGGTTAGCATTTTTCGCTCGGGGCTAATTCAGATGCTCACTGTTAGCATTGTGTTTTTTTTGAAAAAATAAACTAAAAAGATCAGTTAAATGAGTTTTTTCCCGTTATATGGATATAAAATATACATAGTTTATTAAATAGTAAGGTTCCTTAGACGTTGTTTCCTGCAAATGACGCGATTTCGGTCCGTGGGGCCTATAAGTGCTATATAAATAAACTTGCCTTGCCTTGCCTAAGAGGATAACAGAGTATGTTCTTATATTTTATTTTTATTTTTTATTTTTTTCACAACAGTTGTATTTGGATGGAATGAATACCTATAGTGAAAATTCAAAGTAATAAAATGATTTTTACAGTGAAAAAGTTCAAATGGAACTGATGGTTCCCAAATTACCCAGAGGTGAGTCCGCCTGGACTTTATTTTTCTAAACCTCTCTAAAAAGGTCAAATTTAACTTGTTTTGCATCAATCTTGATACAGGGTACTTATTATATGTTATAGTTTGGATTCCTAAAGCTTTTAGTCTACTAACCCATCATTCAAGGGTGGTTTTTACTATAAGTAATGGGTATTTTTAGGCGGACATTAGAATTTACATGTTTTTACTATGTTCCATCTGAATTTACTTTAAAATAAAAACATCTATATTGATTCTGACACTTCTACATCCAACTCACAGATGTAACCTTGCTTTGAGAGAAAGGATGATTAATTTACCCCTTTTAGAAGTGAAGATATAGTCTTTGTTGTGTTAGTGGCATTTTCGAGCCTGAAACCTGAAAAACAGGCTCAGGGCTTAAGAGGTTAAAGAGTTCCTTAATCAACACAATGTTTAAAGAGTTCCTTGATTAACACAATGTTTAAAGAGTTCCTTAATCAACACAATGTTTAAAGAGTTCCTTGATCAACACAATGTTTAAAGAGTTCCTTGATTAACCCAAAAGCAGCAGTGTATAAACCATGACTCAGCAGTTTCTCTGTGTTCTCAGCTGATTCCTGACGGTGGAAATGAAGGTCTTGTTGCTGTGAAACTGAGCCGGCACATTATCTGAGATTATTCCTGAGGACTCCAGTTATTCTGAGCTTTAACTTCTTTATGATGTGGGGGTAATAATCAAAAGTGGTTATTTTACTATGTGCACTGGTATATATAAATACTTTCTTCTTTAATATACTGTCTGTTTTTAAATGTGCACAGCCTGAAAGCTACCTGAGTGTTAAAGAAGGGAAACAGGAAGTGAATGAGAACTGAAATGTGGATTACTACCCAGGAAGAGGATCAGATCAGATGTAATTCCTCAGAGCACGCGGTTGTACTTTTATTATGATTTTATTACTATGAGCAAAACATGTATTACTTTATTTAGTCCAATGATAATAAGATTGAGATATGTAACATCTTTAGGGGAATAATAGAAGTGAAGCATACAGCAGCATTACCAACAACATCCCATCCAATGAAACACACAGGATCAGCTGATACGAGGAACTCCTACACAACACACATCATTCAGTGAAAGATCACCTCTCTGTCATTAGACCCAGATTAGAGGAGACGTATTACCTGTCACTGCTGGCAACCTCAGGACATATAGGAGTACTGCTCACATCAGATGACGGTATAGCCAAACATCGATGTATTATTCAATGATCCCAATCCACAGCAACATGGTCTAAAACTCTACGCTCATTTGATATATTTATTTTTCCAAGAATAAAATGAAGCGCAGATCAAAAATGAAAACACGAAGAAGCACAAAACTTCTTAACTTGAGACGTTGTGAGTTTTAAAGAAGTTAATTATTATCAGACTGAAGTCATTCCCAATGGAGAGGTTGTTGCACGCTGTTGTACCTTTACTAGTGTCATAGTCTGCTCCATCAATCACCAGTAGTTTTCCATTCAGCCGTCTCACCTGTTTTACACACCCACTCGTTAGCTCACTCTCTTTCTCTTCTGCACCCATTAGTTTCTGCCAGTATTTAAACCCGCACCTTACACACACTCTTTGCCAGATTGTACTTTGCCTCATGCTTGTCTTTCCCGCGTTTGATACCAGATTGCCTACCCGGTTCCGACCCTGCCTGTCCTCGATCTGCCTGCTCTGCCTGTTCCCTGATCCTGCCTGTCCCTCGACTATCCTGTCTGGCCTGTTATCTGACCCTGCCTGTATCTACGCTGACCGCCTCGCTTACTCCCTGACTCTCTGCCTGTCCCTGACTCACCTTCTGCCCGCTGTCCTCCGGTGCGTTAAACTGCTCGATTGGTACTCCTCAGCTCGTCGCCGCCCTCATCTGGGAGGTGGAGGAGAGGGTCAAGGCCGCCCAGCAGGACCAGCCGGGACCCAGTGCCTGTCCTCCGAACCGCCTGTTCGTTCCGCAGACGTTGAGGTCTGATGTTATCCAGTTGGCTCATAACTCCAGACTCACCTGCCATCCTGGGATCCAACGTACATGGGAGGTAGTCCAGCAAAGGTTCTGGTGGGCAACACTTAAGGAAGACACCACGGAATTTGTTAATGCCTGCCCTGTTTGCAATCAAAACAAGTCTTCTCACCAAGCTCCTGCTGGTCTCCTACGACCTCTGCCTATCCCTCATCGCCCCTGGTCTCACATTTCTCTGGACTTTGTTACTGGTCTGCCACCGTCCAACTGACACACTGCCATCTTGACGGTGGTAGACCGATTCAGTAAGATGGCTCATTTTGTGCCGATACCCAAGCTCCCCTCAGCTAAAGAGACGGCGGAGCTGGTCCTGCTCCATGTGTTCCGGCTCCATGGGCTGCCTACTGATGTGGTTTCCGATCGTGGTCCTCAATTTACCTCGGTGTTCTGGAGGGAATTCTGCACGCTCCTTGGGGCCACGGTCAGTCTGTCATCCGGTTTCCATCCGCAATCCAACGGTCAGCCAGAAAGAAAGAACCAGGAGATGGAGACGACCTTACGCTGTATAGTCTCCAAGCACCCAGCGGCCTGGGCTAAACAACTGCTCTGGGTCGAGTACGCCCACAACACTCTGGTCAGTTCGGCCACCAAGCTGTCCCCATTTCAGTGTGCTTACGGGTTTCAACCCCCTCTGTTTCCGGCTCTGGAGAGGGAGGTTACCTGCCCGTCCGTCCAGACTTTCATCCGTCGTTGTCGACGGACCTGGAATCAAGCCCGGAGAACTCGTTTGTTCGGCCAACCGGTACGCCTCCTCTGCCAACCGCCGACGTTCCAAAGCACCTGTCTACCAGGTGGGCCAAAAAGTATGGCTTTCCTCCCGGGATATTCCTTTACGGGTGGATTCAAAGAAGCTTGCACCTAGATTCATTGGACCTTTTGAGATTGTCAGGATAATCAATCCCGCAGCAGTAAGGCTAAGACTGCCTCGGACTCTGCGGATCCATCCCACCTTCCACGTTTCCAGGATCAAACCTGTCCGAGAGAGTGCCTTGGTTCCTGCGGTCCCTCCCCCACCACCCCCCCGGATGATTGACGGCGGGCCTACGTACACTCTCCGACGACTTCTTCGTTCCCGTCGCAGAGGAAGAGGAGTCCAGTACCTGGTGGACTGGAAGGGTTACGGCCCTGAGGAGAGGGCTTGGGTTCCAGCTCGTCATGTGTTGGACCCCCAGCTCATCAGGGAGTTCCATCGGCGTAATCCCGAGCAACCATCTAAGACCGTCACGTCGACGGGCAGAGACACAGGGAGAGTCTCTCCTCTTACCATCAGCTCTTCAGAGGAGGACAGCGAGGGGCCGGCTTCTGATGAGGACGCAGATTCCCACAGGGGTCAGGAGAGGGAGGCCGAAAGAACTTTTTCAGATGAGTATTAATCCCACCTCACACCCTAATCTGTAGATTAGCATTTAGGGACGTCAGGAGCCGTCCATTAAGGGGGGGGTTCTGTCATAGTCTGCTCCATCATTCAACAGTAGTTTTCCATTCACCTGTCTCACCTGTTTTCCACACCCACTCGTTAGCTCACTCTCTTTCTCTTCTGCACCCATTAGTTTCTGCCAGTATTTAAACCCGCACATTACACACACTCTTTGCCAGATTGTACTTTGCCTCATGCTTGTCTTTCCCGCGTTTGATACCAGATTGCCTACCCGGTTCCGACCCTGCCTGTCCTCGATCTGCCTGCTCTGCCTGTTCCCTGATCCTGCCTGTCCCTCGACTATCCTGTCTGGCCTGTTATCTGACCCTGCCTGTATCTACGCTGACCGCCTCGCTTACTCCCTGACTCTCTGCCTGTCCCTGACTCACCTTCTGCCCGCTGTCCTCCGGTGCGTTAAACTGCTCGATTGGTACTCCTCAGATCCAGTGGAATCTCCAATAAAGTTTATTACCAATTCTCCTTGGTTTCTCGAGTGCTGCATTTGGGTTCTCCTTAAGATTGTGACAACTAGGGTGTTATTACTATGAGCCAAACATATATTACTTTATTTAGTAATACATGTATTATTGTCACGGTGTGTGCAGCAAGCAGGACCCAAATGCAGATTAAAGTGAAAAGCCTTTATTTCAAGGATAACTTAATTAACATAGACAAAACAGACACTCACCGGTGAACTCAGTCACAAACGAAAGACGACCCAACACTGAACACAGGAAGAGACACGACTAAATACAGGGAGGGGTAATCACGGGACGAGAAACAGCTGGGCAGGGGAGGAGAAACACAAGGACAACAGGTGAACACAATCAGACACACCAGGGAACTAACGACGGGAAGAAAAACACAGGGAAAAGGACCAGACAATAAACAGGGAGGAAAACATGACAGCAAACACCCAAACATACAAAACTACAAAACAACATAACAAGAGAATCGTGACAGAACCCCCCCCTCAAGGGACGGATTCCAGACGTCCCTAAAAACCACAAAAGTCCAAAACCTCAAGCAGGGTGGGTGGAGGGGGTCCGGAGGAGGGACACAACACTAGGCGCACCAGTGTGGGTGGAGGGGGTCTGGAGGACGGGCCCTGGGCTGACAGCCCAGGAGCACAGCGGAGGGCCCGGAAGGGATCTCGGGCGGACGGCCCGGGGGCAAGGCAAAGTCCAAGGTGGAGATCTCGGGCGGACGGCCCGGGGGCAAGGCAGAGTCCATGGAGGGGCGAAGACCACAGCGGGCAAACTCAGGGGGCCAAGCACGAGGGCGAAGGCAGCGGCAGGAAGAGTCAGGGGGCCGAGCATGAGGGTGAAGACCGCAGCACTCAGGGGGCCGGGCTTGAGGGCGAAGACCACGGCTCTCAGGGGGCCGGGCTCGAGGCCGAAGACCGCGGCTCTCAGGGGGCCGGGCTCGAGGCCGAAGACCGCGGCTCTCAGGGGGCCGGGCTCGAGGGCGAAGACCGGACAGTTCCGGAGGCCGGGCAGGAAGGCGCTGACGGGACAGCTCCGGAGGCCGGGCAGGACCTGGTGTCGGTGGGACAGGCCTCGGCAGGATCCCCCACGGAAGAGGACCAGGAGTTGGCAGGACCCCCGGCAGGAGAGCAGTCGTCGGGACCTCCAACGGCACAGGACATGGGGTTGGCAGGACCCCCGGCAGAAGAGTAGTCGGCGGGGCCTCCAACGGCACAAGACACGGGGTTGGCAGGATCCCCGGCAGAAGAGTAGTCGGCGGGGCCTCCAACGGCACAGGACATACGGCTGGCAGGACCCCCGGCAGAAGAGTAGTCGGCGGGGCCTCCAACGGGACAGGACACAGGGTTGGCAGGACCCCCGGCAGAAGAGTAGTCGGCGGGGCCTCCAACGGCACAGGACATACGGCTGGCAGGACCCCCGGCAGAAGAGTAGTCGGCGGGGCCTCCAACGGGACAGGACACAGGGCTGGCAGGACCCCCGGCAGGAGAGTAGTCGGCGGGGCCTCCAACGGCACAGGACACAGAGTTGGCAGGACCCCCGGCAGAAGAGTAGTCAACGGGGCCTCCAACAGGACAGGACACAGGGCTGGCAGGACCCCCGGCAGGAGAGTAGTCGGCGGGGCCTCCAACGGCACAGGACACAGAGTTGGCAGGACCCCCGGCAGGAGAGCAGTCGGCGGGGCCTCCAACGGCACAAGACAAAGAGTTGGCAGGACCCCCAGCGGAACCTCCAACGACAACTGGGTAGGGACTTGAGAGGGAACTGGAGAGGGGACTCGAGAGGGAACTGGAGAGGAGACTCGAGAGGGAACTCGAGAGGGGACTCGAGAGGGGACTCGAGAGGGGACTGGAGAGGGAACTCGAGAGGGGACTCGAGAGGGAACTGGAGAGGGGACTGGAGAGGGAACTGGAGAGGGGACTCGAGAGGGAACTGGAGAGGGGACTGGAGAGGGGACTCGAGAGGGGACTCGAGAGGGGACTCGAGAGGGAACTCGAGAGGGAACTCGAGAGGGAACTCGAGAGGGGACTCGAGAGGGAACTCGAGAGGGAACTGGAGAGGGGACTGGAGAGGGGACTCGAGAGGGGACTCGAGAGGGGACTCGAGAGGGGACTCGAGAGGGGACTCGAGATGGAACTGGAGAGGGGACTCGAGAGGGGACTGGAGAGGGAACTGGAGAGGGGACTCGAGAGGGGACTCGAGAGGGAACTGGAGAGGGGACTCGAGAGGGGACTCGAGAGGGAACTGGAGAGGGAACTGGAGAGGGGACTCGAGAGGGGACTCGAGAGGGGACTCGAGAGGGGACTCGAGAGGGGACTCGAGAGGGAACTGGAGAGGGAACTCGAGAGGGAACTCGAGAGGGGACTCGAGAGGGGACTCGAGAGGGGACTCGAGAGGGGACTCGAGAGGGAACTGGAGAGGGAACTGGAGAGGGAACTCGAGAGGGAACTGGAGAGGGAACTGGAGAGGGAACTGGAGAGGGAACTGGAGAGGGAACTGGAGAGGGAACTGGAGAGGGAACTGGAGAGGGGACTCGAGAGGAGACTGGAGAGGGGACTTGAGAGGGGACTTGTGTCGGTCGGTACGCCGACAGGACACGGGGAGCTGATGTTGGCTGGAGAGCCAACAGGAGACGAGGTGCTGGAGTCGGCCGGTACGCCGACAGAACTCGGGGAGCTGGTGTTGGCTGGAGAGCCAACAGGAGACGAGGTGCTGGAGTCGGCCGGTACGCCGACAGGACTCGGGGAGCTGGCTTTGGCTGGAGAGCCAACAGGAGACGAGGTGCTGGAATCGGGACCATGACTGCTGGGGCCAGCACTGGGGCCGGGACCATGGCTGCTGGGGCCAGAACTGGGTCTGGGACCATGGCTGCTGGGACCAGAACTGGGTCTGGGACCATGGCTCTTGGGGCTCGGGCTGCTAGCTTGGCCTTGCGACTCCTTCTCTTAGCAGCCGCCTGAATACTCCGTGGACCCCCATAAGCCAAACGAGTTCCAGAATACGACTCCTGGACAGGAGCAGGAACTGGGGCAGAAGCATGGGTTGACTCCAGACGGAACACACAGAAACGGTTGTAGTCAGCAGGCTGGAAATCACACACCCAGAGGAAGTCCAAAATCCAGCCAGGTAAGAATTTCACCAAGTCTGGTTTCTCCCAAGCCAACCGGCGCGCCTCTACCAGAGCGGCCTCCATCTGCCGAACACCGGACGCTCCCTTCCACCAATCACAGCAGCAAGCCAAACAAAAGGAAAAATGCCGTAGTTCCACCTCAAAAGGATCATCTGCTGGGTCCATTTCTGGTTGGGTCGTTCTGTCACGGTGTGTGCAGCAAGCAGGACCCAAATGCAGATTAAAGTGAAAAGCCTTTATTTCAAGGATAACTTAATTAACATAGACAAAACAGACACTCACCGGTGAACTCAGTCACAAACGAAAGACGACCCAACACTGAACACAGGAAGAGACACGACTAAATACAGGGAGGGGTAATCACGGGACGAGAAACAGCTGGGCAGGGGAGGAGAAACACAAGGACAACAGGTGAACACAATCAGACACTTAGACACACCAGGGAACTAACGACGGGAGGAAAAACACAAGGAAAAGGACCAGACAATAAACAGGGAGGAAAACATGACAGCAAACACCCAAACATACAAAACTACAAAACAACATAACAAGAGAATCGTGACAATTAGATTTAGAAAGGAAACACCTTTAGTGAAGTAACAGAAGTGTCTAGTGAAGGGTTTAGAGGGGTTCTTTTACTATGTGCACTGGAATATATATATACATCATTTATTCTTTAATATACTGTCTGTTTTTAAATGTGCACAGCCTGAAAGCTACCTGAGTGTTAAAGAAGGGAAACAGGAAGTGAATGAGAACTGAAATGTGGATTACTACCCAGGAAGAGGATCAGATCAGATGTAATTCCTCAGAGCACGCTGTTGTACTTTTATTATGATGTTATTACTAATGGAACCAAAAACAATGAATAAAGTGAGTGGGAAAAAGAAACCTGAGTCTCAGTCGTTCATTCATTCAGAGTGTGTGTGTGTGTGTGTGTGTGTGTTAATGTTTGATCAGCACTGCCTATGGGGGAAACGTCTGTGTAGCAATGCAGTGGGAGTCACCGACTCATGAAGGAGACACGGGACGAGCAGGAGTTCTGATGTCAAACACTGATGGTTTATTTAGGAGTATCGGCCGGAGGACTCACATCACAAGTCACACAGCCAGAGGTTCTGACTGCCCGGGAGAGTTGCCACGTCAATTCTGAAGCGCCTCTCTTTTGCTAGACCTTTTAATAGGTTCACAGAGAGTAATCAACATCGTGGGGGGGGTACACTAAACATCTGGGAACACAAGAGATAGCCTAAACATCTGGGGACACTGCATCACTTGCCTGACCCTCATGGCCTCGAATATTACACCTTGGAGTCCACAAACACCGAGAAGGAAGTGTTCCAGCGTTCTCACAACCTTAAACCATTTGTGACCGAGAGTTGCCCGGTCATAACCTGGGAATATCAACATATAGCTGGAGCAGCACACGCCTTCAGGGAGAAGTAGTTATAAGACCCCAGCAAATGTTCGATTTTGATTAAGGACTGATAAGGAATGATTTATGACCCTAGAAACCGGAAGTCCCGCCCCTATACACCGGAAGTCCCGCCCCCCCCCCCCCGCCCCCAAACCGGAAGTCCCGCCTCCAACATCCCTTTGAAGTGTCACCTGTCACTCTGAAATCAGACCTTTGACCCTCTTATCTATTCTGACCTTTGACCCCCTTATATTTTATGACTTGTTTGTGCGAACATTGCCCCATAGCGGCAGATAAGCCCCTTTGATGTGACCCTGTTAATATTTTACTAGATCACGATCGGTCAATGATATATATATATATCTATAGATAGATAGATATATAATATGGCTATAAGATGGCCTGCTATAAGATAGTGTTCTTTATTAATAATATGACATAGCGACTCGTTTACGGTAATATGAGCCCTGGAGTGTTAAGAGGGTCATCTTGCCAAGTTTATTTAAAAACAAATCAAAAATATAAAAATAATATCTCCCCCTTTCTTTTTTCTTTCTCTCTCCCTCTCTCTCTCTCTCTCTCTCTCTCTCTCTCTCTCTCTCTCTCTCTCCCTCTCTCTCTCTTTCTCTCTCTCCCTCTCTCCCTCTCTCTCTCTCTCTCTCTCTCTCCCTCTCTCTCTCTCCCTCTCTCTCTCTCTCTCTCTCTCTCTCTCCCTCTCTCTCTCTCTCTCTCTCTCTCTCTCTCTCTCCCTCTCTCTCTCTCTCTCTAATAATTTGAAATATTATTTCATTCATCGGATTAAGTCAAAAGAAAAAATGTGAAAGACACCCAACGCTTATGCATCTTTGAGTTCAAACACACGCACACACACACACACACGCACACACACACACACACACACACACACACACACACACACGCACGCACACACACACACACACACACACACACGCACACACACACCCACACACACACACACACACGCACACACACACACCCGAATATATGCTTTTCAGACTTGGGGATATGAATAATTGATAGGGAAACAGGGTCTTTGAGTTTTACCTGCAACCTCTGAAAGATAACCACCGTTTTTGCTTTTCAAAAAAATCAAGTGAGCATCTAGAGCCCACACTAGGATAAGAATAATTGACAGAATACTGTAAAAAATACCATCATCTATTGAGATAACAGGGTTTTTTGTTGTTGTATCCATCCTTAGAACTCAAGGTTGTTCAAATACTCTTACACAAGATTAGGGTTTGTTTTCAAGTTCAACTTAGAAATATACGACTTTACAAATAGCTAGGGGTATAGGAGACCTTTTTTTCCTATCAATAAAAACTGATAAGAATCTGTAGCAATGAAATATAAAGGGAAGGTTTCCCTTAAAAACTCTAGCAGACAGACAGAGGAAGAAGCTATTCCGTCCAGACCCGAAACATGACAGAGGATAACGGTAAGAGGAATCTTATTTGACTTGAAGAAATGTCATATCTCTACAGAGGAGAGCAGGGAGGAAACTCCGGCTACAAGGATTGACTCAGTCATCGTGTGGGTAGGGGGCCGAGTACAAAGACGTGAGAGGCCTACACCGGCAGCACGTATTTTCTTAAAGACTGTGACTCCAAAAGGCAAGTTTGTGATTTCTAAATGCAGTATTAAACATCCCTGCTATATACTATGACCATTCTTTTCTTATTTATAATATGGTTCAAATGGAGCAATCTGATGCACTTGATACAATTTGACGTGATGTGTTTATTCAAAACCATTTCCACACACAATGTCATGGCTTTTTTTCAAGATCTTTTAGACAAACTATGCTATGACTTTCTTTCTTTTAAATCCTATACTGACATTGCAGACAAACTAAATAATACAATTCTTAAATACATACTATCCTTTTTTCAAGATACTTTTTGACATACTATACTAGTACTTTTAAAATAAATGTACGGACATTCTACACTGTGACTCTTTTTAAATTATATATATATATATATATATATATATATATATATATGAAATACTATACTAAGACTATGAACAGATTTGATGCAAAACTTTACAACTTGGTAAAATAAGAATTATTTTGTAATGAATTGAGTTTCTTAAAGAATCAAACTCTAAATGGAAAGTTTGTGATTTTAACACTGATTTAACAATACAGTTTTGATCACTTTAATAACCTGACTTTTTTAGATGCTTTACTGTGAATTATTTCATGTTATTCTAACATTACTTTTTTCAACGTGCTGTTTTCATATTTTCCACATACTGTGCTATTTTTTTCCCTCTATGACTTCGTTCATTATATTTTGAAAAACTACACAGATATTTATCAACATACAACTATTACAACATACAACTCGCTGTTTGTGAAATATTTCAACACACTTTACCTGCTTTTCTTTTTTGAAGGGTTCCAGGATATTTTGCACTTCGTGCATAAAACTCATCTTTCTTGAAACTGACATACATTTGAGGAAAAAGACGTGCTGTCCTTTTTACAAACAAGTTCTTTTTCTGCTTCTTCCTCGCCCGTGTCTCTTCCTTCAACCAACACAACAATCAAGTCAGATCTTTCAAATGAATCCTCTACCTCTTCCTTTCCCCCACCCTATAGGGTCCAGAGTCAAAACACCTCCCCCTCCAGACCCTCCCCCTTCTTTTATATCCCTTGCCTGTTTTATGGTCAGTCCCTGTGACTCTGTCTCTGGCAGGTGTCCCCACACTGTTGGTTTAAACAAAAATAAGTAATCTTTCAGATCATCTAGTTCCTTTCTCACAGTATGGGTTTTAAAAAAGAAGAAGAATAGACATCTCTGAGGGATGTAACATCACAGTTTTAGTGAAAATCCTTTCTTTACATGTCACAGTTTCTTTACTCACAATGTTTTTGAGATAACAGTGTCTCCCCACACACACACCAAACACACAAAAAGAAACAACACACACTATACTGTGACTCTAAAAGGCTAGTTTGTGTGACCTTTTATTTATTGTTTTATGATATTCTGATATACCATACTATTATTAGAGCCAAATGTAACTTAAATCACCAATCTCCATAAGAGTTAGCCTCTATTATTAACTCAACCTCATTTAAAGCTATTGCTTTCAAGCTTTTACCTTAAATACGCTATGCAACGTTGGCTAAATACTGAAAGGTATGGTGTGAATATAAAAACACCCCAGAAATAAGAGCTAGGTCAGAGCAAACAAAAAGATCAGACCCCAATGTTATATGTTGTTAGAAAACACTTGTGACCACCAGAACATAACAACTAAACATTTTGGCCACTGTCAGTCATCAGTTCCAAGATCCAAGTAGTTCGATATGTCCAGACACATCCAAGAGGCCCGACCACAGATACTTAAAGAAAATAGGCCATGATACCTGGATATACCATACTAGTACTTTTTAGTTTTTATTGTTGATACATTCGAAAATATTATAATGACTATTTGACATATACCAGGGTTATGTGATTGGCAGAGGTAATATATATATATATACAGGCCCTTTGAGTAGAATGTTAAAAAGTAAGCTAGTTCCTGTAATGCCCACTCTTCAGGTTGGCTTCAGTAGTAATAATGATACCCCTTTAGTCTCATTAGTATGCATACAAAGTGTCAGGTGGGCCCGCCCCCAAGTATGCTAATGAGCTAAGTCCCGCCTCCCTTTGTTCGAGGTGGATGTCACACCTAGGTGTGAATTCACACGTAGGTGTGAGATCCTTTGATGTGAGGGGTGAGGTGTCATCACACGTAGGTGTGGAATGCCCCCCTGTGTAGCGCCTTTGTTGTCTAATCCTTTGATGTGAGGGGTGAGGTGTCATCACACGTAGGTGTGGAATGCCCCCCTGTATAGCGCCTTTGTTGTCTAATCCTTTGATGTGAGGGTTGAGGTGTTATAACAGGTAGGTGTGATTTCACACCGGTGTGTTATAAGCCTCTGATGTTAATCTAGGTGTTGATTAAGGCAGTCTCTTTGAAGTTATGCGTGAGACTGTCGCACCCGTCCCCTCACAGCCCCGGCCTCTCCCCCTTTCTCCACCCCTTCCTGTCACACGATATGAGGCCAGAAGATAGTGGGGGTGGAGTAAGGTGAAGAAAAAAGAAATCCGTGCAGACTAAATAAAAAGCCAGTCATTTCCACTCACTAAGTCACCTAAAACTTTTATTGTCCTCTCTAAATTAGATTAGTTTTTTAATATGATTTGTGTTAACTAAAGATGTTCTTTTTGAAATTGTATGGCTTGTGAACTGGATGTTCTCTTAAGTTGTATGGCTTGTGAACTAATGTTTTAATTATTTTATTAACTACAAGGAAGTCTATTTGAAGAGGGTATTAATAGTTTAAAGATCTTAATGCCCCCTTGATCATGTCTTTTGTATTGTTTAATTACGTTATTAACTATAAGGAAGATTCTCTCACAAAGGAACTGTAAGATACACATTTATGTATGCAAAAAGTGAAAACAAGAAAAAATGAAGTACTTTGTCTAAATAGATGTTATTTAAGAATGTGACTCTAAAAGGCAAGTTTGTGATTTAACACTTTTTTACTGACACTAGGCAGATTTAGCTTTTTTTATCTCGTTGTCTTTCTCTTACTTTTTGGATAGAGTTTTATGTATGACAACTTTACAACTGGTAGAAAGTTAAGTACTTTTTCTGAACAGATTTTCTTTAAGACTGTGACTCTTAACACACCATCCCTCCGAGAGCCAGACATACTCATCCCCTTTTCAACGCCCCCCCCCCTGCAGCCGCTCAGGTGTGAAACCCCCATACAGAATGTCAGTCACTGTGTACAACTTTTATTTTCTTAAAGACTGTGACTCTAAAAGGGAAGTTTTTGATTTTAACACTTTTTACTGACACTCTGCAGATTTGTGTGTAATTCTCTCACAAAGGAACAGTAAGATACACTTTTATGTATGCACAACCTTAAACATTTTTGAAACCAAGATACTTTTGTGATACACTTTGATTTATGCAACACTTAACAACTGGTAGAATATGAAGTACTTTATAAGGAATTTGGTTTATTTTTAATGGCCTAGGCAGATTTTGGCTTTTGTTCTCTTGCCAAGATACTTTTAGACACACTTTGAGGTATGCAAAACCTTAAAACTAGAAAATTAAGTACATTGTCTGATTAGATTTTTTCTTAAAGACTGTTTTCTCTAAAAGGTAAGTTTGTGATTTTAACACTTTTTTTTGTACTGACACTCTGCAGATTTGTGTGTAATTCTCTCACAAAGGAACAGTAAGATACACTTTTTATGTATGCAAAACCTTAAACATTTTTGAAAATAAAATACTTTTATTACTCTTTAAAGGCACTTTTGATTTTTAACGCTATTTCAGTGGATCAATCTAGTTTTGTTAACATCAATGCTTTTTTCTCTTTTCTTGTTTTACTAATATACTTTTAGACACACTTTGATGTATGCAACACTTAACAACTGGTAGAATATGAAGTAATTTGTAAGGAATGGGGTTTTCTTTATTGATTTTCAACATACTATTGTACACAATGACTTTTCCATATTTATTTATTTTCTGACAAACTATACTTTTGACTTATTCCGTAAAATCATGACAAACTATTACTTATTCTAAAATTTGACCTCTTGCTGCTTGTTTGGAAATGATAGATGAAAAAGCTACAAAGCTTAAATAACTGTTTTAAAAACTCTCAATTCTACAGATGACTCCCCCCCCATTCAACTCAATAAGTTCCACCCTCCACTCAGCAAATCATCTAAAACGAAGGACCCCACTAAGACGACCGTTGAAAACTAGCCATGGATCTGAGAAAAACCAAGTCTCCCCCGCGAGTTGCAGCCAGGAACAAACTCCTGGACTACCATCATCACCACCATTTTTGACACCCGAATCTTGCAGTACTACTGCTGCTGATTTTGCTCCTTGAGCCAAGACGTCTCTGTTTATGGACACAGTGAAATCGGTGTTGGTTGATATTGTAGAGAGGGTGATACATCGGTACAGAGAAGAAATATGCAACGGATGCCGAGTCAGTCACCTCGGCCAGAGGCAACACGATTGTCTGAATGACATGCCCGAATTTTTCTTCAGAAACAATTACAACGCGTTAATGAAAAGACTCTGGCTCACCGACTTCATTACTGAGATCGAGCAGACTCTTACTGATAAAGACATTTTCACGGATGATTGGAGGATCCAAGGCGCTTCGGAGGCTTTTCTGCACAATCTCAAAAATTGCAGACGCCTCAAGGAGAGACTTGAAAAGATCCATGCCGAGTTGGATGGAGAAGAAGAAGACTAATAACCAGCGGTTGATTGAAGCCAGGGATTTTGTTCGATACATTGACTTTTTTCTTTAAAGTAAAATAAAAATGGGGAACTACTATGCAAAACGCTCTGTATATATTGATCATAATGTAGTCAATACCCTTTTAATAAGTGTGGTGATGAGGACGATTGAAAACAGAATGAGTAGTGACCCCCGTGTAAAAAGAAAGGCTGAAGTTTGTAAACTAGAAGACATTTTGGATATCGTTCGTTCTGGCAGTACTATTCCGGGTCATTGGGAAACGATTGTAAACGAGACATTTAAAGTGGTCCTGGAATCTTCATTTTCCGAAACATTCTGTAACATTACCGAATAAATGAAACAAACATCAAAAGTGTATCATGTGCTCTCATTGTATGCTCTGTTTGTAGATGTAACGCATCTTTGTGTCGAAAACAGCAAACACATGAATATTTTGACTGAAGTGAAAAAACTCCATCATGATATTTCCAGTAATCTGGGGAATTCTAAGCTGGAGACGGTCCTGGGGATACAATCAGTATAACTATTGATTTTGTGTGTGAAATTTTTTAAATGTAAATAGGACATTTTTTTTTTAAATAAAAAAAGTGTTTTTTACATTTCAAAACTGTTGTCTTCATTATAGCAAGGGGAGCGGGTCTGATACATGTGTGTTACAGTCCTTCACATGCACTGTTGTCTTCATTACAACAAGGGGAGGGTAACAGGGAAGATGTATGATACATGTGTATTGAAACGTGCGTATTATACCCCCACAGAAACACAGAAACACGGAAACACAGAAACAGAGAAACACGGAAACACAGAAACACAAAAACACTGAAACACTGAAACACTGAAACACTGAAACACTGAAACACAGAAACACAGAAACACTGAAACACTGAAACACTGAAACACAGAAACACTGAAACACAGAAACACAAAAACACAGAAACACAGAAACACAGAAACACTGAAACACTGAAACACTGAAACACAGAAACACAGAAACACTGAAACACTGAAACACTGAAACACAGAAACACTGAAACACTGAAACACAGAAACACAAAAACACAGAAACACAGAAACACAGAAACACTGAAACACTGAAACACTGAAACACAGAAACACAGAAACACAGAAACACGGAAACACAGAAACACTGAAACACTGAAACACTGAAACACTGAAACACAGAAACACAAAAACACAAAAACACTGAAACACAGAAACACAGAAACACGGAAACACTGAAACACAGAAACACAGAAAACACAGAAACACGGAAACACAGAAACACAAAAACACAGAAAAACACTGAAACACTGAAACACTGAAACACTGACGGCTCGCCACTGCTTATATTATAACTACAAAAATAGTGTTAGTAGAACGTTGAACAGCTTAACATAGATGTAGGGTACAAAACCAGCACTTACCTAACACTGGCCAATACAAATAATTGGACCCTACATGGATTATACTAACCATACAGTAAAGAACAGCAGCCGTCACAACCAGTTTCTGCGGTTTCCATGAAAGCAGAGACGGTAACAGCTAGCCTGTAACAGCTAGCCCTGACGCTCACTCTCCCTGAAGGTAGATCTTTGTTTGAAACTGTGGGGAATTGGACATCATTCATGTTATCCAAAACACGTAATAGTACATCATTAAAACTAGGGCTGTCAAGTTAACGCGTTAATGGCCGCCCCGTAGTTTCAGAGCGCATCAAGTTTAAAATACCATCTACAGGCTGATGCTGACAGCCCCGCTCCTGCCGTCCGCTTGCAGGAGACCACACTTCCACGATCACCGGCAGGCACCGACTGGCCATCGGGAGGACCGGGAGGGTGTGTGTGTGTATGTGTGGCATGAGCGAGCGAGAGAGACCTTACGTGTATTGTTGTTGTTAGCATCTGGTGCTAGCTAGCTGCGCTAACGGATATAAGGAGCTGTTTCAATGAAAATAGAGGAGCGACATTTCGCCGACAACTGCGCCGAGCACTTGACTTTATGCAGGAAGCCAGACAGTGGGACATTGAACGAGAAGTCAGCACACTCAGCTCGGATAGTGCAACATAATTGCAGCATCCAGGCAGCTCCCGTTCTATTTCGTATATGGCTTCGCCCTCTAAGGCTATCGCTATTGGGTAATCCCTCTGCGCCCCCGCGCAGCACTGAAAACTTGTAGTCCACGCCCACCCGCAAGGTGGGCCCCACCCTCGGGCCTCCTTCCGGTATAAATAGGAAGGAGGCCCGACAATCTGTTCCCTCTTTTCTTCAGCAAACCAGCACAGTTACTGAAGCACAGCAATTGAGAATCATCATGAGTAACAACTGCGTCCGTGTCCCTCATGTGGCTCTGGGTTCATAATGAGTTATGACCAGCAGAGATAAAAGCAGTATGCGAATCCTGCCTGGGGTCAGAGCACGCGTACGCGGCTCTAAACCAGCAGGTAGCATGCACACACTGCGCTCGTCTCCCCTCGGGCGACAGGAAGCGGAGAGCGGACGCTCTTGCTGCTGCGGCCGAGGAGGACGATTGGCCCGTCCAGGCTTACGAGCCGCGGACGGGGCCTCGTGTCCCTGGGGCCGAGTGCCGGGCAGGAGTCCGAAGAAAAGCAACTCCTGCCCCGCCTCCCTCCACGGTTCACCGTGCGGTTCTCCCCTCCCTCCTCTCCCCCGGACGGGGGAGACAGAGTCGGAGCAGGGTGCCAGCTTGGCGGCCGAACATGCTTTCCCCCTCTCCGTCACCACAGCGCGACAGCGAATAACATCGCGCTGCTCTCCAACTCGGTGGTGACACTGGTAGAGCGGTCCACCACCGAGGCAGAGGAAATCAGCAAGGCGGCCAGCACGGCGCTCACTCTGTGCGCGTCCGTTGCTGTCTCCCAGGCGAGGATTTCCGCATTGGTGACACAGATCCAGCACCACCTCTGGCGGAAGCAGGCGTCTGTTACGGAGACGGCCAGAAAAGTGCTACTGGACGGACGGGCTGTTCGGACCCCAGTTCCACACCATGGTGGAATCCATGAAGACGGCCGCGGAACAGGAGGACGGCATTCGCAAGCATGTACAGCTGGCTCCAGCCTGCTGAGCGCCCACAGCGGCACCAACGCCCGCAGCACACAGGAGGCCGCAAGCGGAGAGACGCCCACAGCAACCGCCTCGACATCAGACTCGCCCTTCGGCGGCTGCAGGGGCTCCGTCCCACGTCTCCGCTCCCCCACCACCCCAGAGACAGGGTCTTCCGGCGGCGAGTCAAAGGGGAGTGAGGCTCCCCCGCTCCTGGTCTGCTCCGTGAGAGCCTCCGAGGAAGCAGAGCTGGTAATTAAGCCGGCTGCCACTAATCTGTTGATTAAGTAGACGGCAGGGCTCCCTGCAGAAGCCTGCTGGATTTAACCTATCGGTTAATAACCTGCAGAGCTCGCGGCATTCCTCTGTCCGAGATATACCTCCTACACACGGTCATAATAACCCATGAGCGCCGTTATAACGCCTCATGTGGACAGCACTGCGCACACCTCCACTCATCCCCTGAGCGTGTACACGCCTCATGATGACAGCCGGAGTGAAACGCAGCGTGTGGAGGCTTCCTCGCAGCCCTTTCGCCTCACGGGCAACGGCGGCGAGGGCAATGGCGTGGCTCGTCACCATGACGACCATTACAGCACATCACAGAGAAGCTAGAACGGGGGAATGAGCAGTGTTCTAGGCTGAGAGCCCGCAGCGCCACGGCGTCAGGACTCTGTTAGAAATTAAAATCAATGTTGATATGGCGTAATTTGAATTAAATACACAATTTAATTTAAATCCGTTTTATTCTGAAAAACCGGAAGTTCACTAACTATTAACTTAATACTTTTATTCTGAAAATTATTCACTTCCGGTTAGCATTAGCATGTGGCGAAATGCTGCATTTTCAAACCGTGAATCAAAGGTGAAATGACATGTGATGTTGTACACCGAGCACACTGGGTTTAGCACTCATTTATTACCGCTGAATAACGTTTATTAGGGAATGTTTAAATAACCACAGACACCAGAATTATATAATTTAACAACGGAAAAAGGCAGGAATTGCATTGGACCCGCCCCCCGACGACGCCGGCCAATAGGAGAAGACCTCAGATGACAACAGGAAGAGCAAGCCAAGAATTGACCTCTTTCTACCTGCGGACCTGGACTGACCGGTCGGATGAGGAGAGCGCCTCCACTCGCACATTTCATTTTGTACACCACCGGATCTTTTGTGTAATTAAATGCTGTTAACTTTTATAAGCTTCCCTTGACTCTTTTCAGTCTCTCCTGCCTTCAGGGTTCTAGAATACACTAACATTTGGCGTCCCTGGGTGGACCCTGAAGCGGGATAGAGCTGGAAGAAAGGGGAAGGCTGCAAGCTAACTAGCATCACACTAGGCTGCAGAAAATGAGTTTTTGGCTGGGCCTAAACGAAAGGTGAGACAGTTACCTGTTTAATTCCGTGGTGATTGCGAGTGGTGTGGAGTTTGTATATAGTGTTTCTATTCGTCTCTGTTGTATCTTCGGCGCCGCCCGATTAATGTGAATATTACATAGTATTAAGACCTTCTGGGGAGGCACTAGATTTTATCTGGGATAGGACTGGGTCCACATTGTGTTAAATACCTCTGGGTAGGTACCAGACCTGATCTGTTTTACACTGGACTGGGTCCATTCATGTTAGTATATTTGATGTGTTAAACCTGCGTAGTCTGGTTTAATAAAGTATATTGTGTGGAGTTTTTAAGCCGAAAAGTATATTTTTGTGTGATGTTCTAAGCCGAAACGATTGTGTACAAGATTGGTATGAGATCAGCTTTTCAGGTCAGCATCTATAGAATTTAGAGCTAAGATAAATGAAGATTGTGTTGTTTTGTATTGTCAAGCAGTGTGGTTATTTATCTGCAGATGTTGATTGTTCCCTTCCCCCAGTCACATGGGGTTAATGCTATACTGCTAAGCTAGTTAGCTAGCCAGTTAGCATTACTAGATGGTGAAATAGTTCGAGTAAAGATACAACCGGTAACTACTGATTAAATACACAGGGATGGTGTAGATGAACGTTGAGAGTAGATTGAGTTGTTTTGTTTTTCATGCTTTTCAAAGAAAGTAATTTGAACTTTATATTTTGAGGAAATAAACAGGAAGTAGGTTTATGAACCGGAAGTACTAGTTGATACATTTGAGAGGAGTTACAAATAAAACAGCTCCCCTAGCGGACATAATAAGTATTACAGTTAATACATTCTTCACCACACAGATAAAGATTACATGTGGTTTCTTTGAATTGAAGTATTGTAGTTAACACATTTTATGACATTTGCATAATTTCATAAACTTGAGTATACACTGTACACGGTTTATTTGGATTTCCACCATATTCCTATTTTCATATTACAAAGTCAAAACCATACACTGTTCATTTGTATTTATTTATTCAGATTTTAAAATTTGCATAATTTCAAAATTTTAATTTAATTTGTCTAATTTAGATTTTCCAATCTCAGTTTTACAACATTTAAATTTATTTTTCCAAATTCTGTAAAAAATTACCAGATTTTAAAGTTAGGTTCAGATGACATAAGATATCTTTATAAAGAATACAAGTGTACTATTCAGAGGATTAGTAATTCATTTTTGATAACTTAATAATATTATCCGTGTACTTAAGAAACATGTCGCCAGAGTTGAGAGCACTCGCTGTGCCAGGCACAACTGCAGATATTAAGGAGAGAGTAAACACCTGGTCAGATGCTGGGACAGTTCCCAGTAAAAGACAGAAGACATGGAACCAAATAGAGGAACTGTTCAAGCAGTGGCAAACGAGAGGATTGATTCCAGCAGATGATCAACCTGGACCAACGGAAGCCCATAGAAAAGCTGTAGTTGAACATGAGAATGCTAAATACCTACAACAGGAAAAAGCATGGATCAAAGCCGGACAACCCCCTCGGTATGGACCTGCTAAAAACGCTATGAAAAAAGCTGAAAAAAGAAAAGTTATGGTTGCAAAACTGATTCTCCATCTAAAATATACCAGCCAGGGATTGACAAACAGCTTACATGTGGTAGCAGCAGAAGATCTGCCAGTAATGGAAGAACTCAGCAGAAGAATGGAAGCAGAACTCGGCAGATAGACAAAGGAGAGAACAAGAAGAACGAAGAACTCAAAGAAAACGGCGAACAAACTACTCTCCTGACTATTCCAAAGGACGGGGAGATGAAGATGACGACGGCAGTACACAGTCTGAAACCAGTAGACAATCCCCATACCATGAACAGTCACAGCAACAACGCAGTTTTGCATCTCCTCCTGAGAATAATAGTAGCGACGAAAACGAGCAACATTACCCTGGGACATGCTCCAAAACTAGAAGAACCAAGACAACTAAAAGAACCAAGACCGGTGCACATACCTCCATGCCATTGATAGCGGCTGGAAGAGGAGGATTTCAATACCAATCATGGACTCACAGGGACATGGAAGCATTAGTGTCAAAGCTACCTCCACTTACGAAAGGAGGTCAGAAGTGGGTGAATGATCTGGAGAAGTACACCGTCCAAGACCACCTGTGCTTGGGAGACATGAGAGCCCTGCTCGGACGGATTGAAGGACGACTTGAAGCGAGAACAATAGATTCCGATGCCAATTGCACAAATGACCCAGATGACACTCCATTCAACTACATCAGGTCGAATTATTGGGCTGCTATTCGTCACATCTACCCGACAACACGCAGTTTACATGCCCTCAACAGCCTGAGAAAAGAACCGGGGGAAGACATGCATGCCTTCTTGAAGAGATGTGAAGGACTGTGGGAGGACTACACTGGAGAACGGCATGACGTTTCTCCGGCTGTTGTAATGTTGTGGAAGAACGCTGTCATTAAAGCCCTTCCCCGATCAGTGCAGGCAGGCCTGGGAGACGTGGTGGGTTTAGTCGCTAAACCCATTGAAGAATGGAGACTAAATCTCATTCACCACGATATGAAATACCAGGCAACAAAGTGGGAAAATGACGAAGAAATTAAAACACTAAAACTAAGACTTTTGAAGATGCAAGTAGCTGAGAAAGATGCCAAAGCTAATAAAAACAAGAAATCAACAAAGCAGATGGCCATACTAGCAGAGAAGGCAGGGCGGACACCTCCAACAGTTCAACAAAGCGGAGGAGGAAGTGTATGTCCACAAAACCAGGTTCAGCAGACACCTGTGTATCTTCCTACGCAAGTACAGCCACAAGCACCACAGTATCTTCAACAGCAAACACCTGTGTATCTTCCTACGCAAGTACAGCCACAAGCACCACAGTATCTTCAACAGCAAATACCTGTGTATCTTCCTACCCAAGTACAGCCGCAAGCACAGGTATACACTCCCATACAGCATCAGCAAAAGGGACAATGGAGAGGAAGAAGGGATGATGGCTGCTTCATATGTGGTGATTGTAGACATCTGGCCAGAGATTGCCCCACTCAGCAATATCCACCACAAGGTAGCACCTCACAATACAGAGGAGAACCAGTGTTAGATATTAGAAATATTGATGCGGAAGCATATGCCAGGGCCATGATGAATATTTCTGTTGGATCAGGTGATTGGGTAAATGTAAAAATCCACAAGATGAACTTGTTGCAACCTGTATGGAGTGGACCATGGGAAGTTGTAGAACGCACTGCAGATGCGCTCCGGATCAAAGTTAAAAAAGGAACATGTTGGCACCCACTTACACATTGTGTAGCCGTACCGCCACCTTTCATGAAACGGCACGGCAGTTAGAGCTGATTTTGGAAAACTGGTACAAAACAATAAGGAATTGAACATTTTTTACAACGACAGCACTAGGAGATGAGTAAACTCAAAAATCCGTAGAGTGTAAATACATTGAGAAAAACACATTTTTACACTCAAACTGTTTGCACATCATAGACAAGGAATTTAGACAATATAAATAAATGTTCAGCAAAAGTAATAAGTATAATGGAAAGTAGACACAGGCCTACACTTGAGTCAAATTTCATTACTGTTATCTGATTAGTGTCCTCTGCAGGTTTACTATTGTTCTAAGTAACAGTGGGATTTAAAATATTGGAGAAAATATGGTGATGTTCTTTCGTAGTGTGTGGAATATGTGATGCTTGAAACATGTGGGTATTTCAATTATATGAAAGTTATGTTGGGTAAATATGTAACAATGGATGAAACAATTTTTAGAGTGAGTTTTTGAAATATCATTAGTAGACATTAATTGTGTTGTTTAGATGGCATTTAACAACTAAGACAGATAGTATGATTAGAAAAAGACAGAGTGGAAAGGGTTGGATTTATTTAACCTCAGTGTGCTAGACTTCCTATAGGTAATGCGTCCCGAGACCTGGACTCCCCCTCTGAGTCAGAAAGGCTACGATCCCGACCCTCCAAGCAGACAAAAGACCTAACCCAACAGGAGACTCCTCCTTCTCCATCGAACAGACAGAGAACCAGAGCTGAAACAACAACAACAAGACTGCATCCAGAACTGCAGCCAGAACTATCTCCACCTGTGGCATCCAGAACCAAACAGCATGCTGACATACAGAGAGATACTCTCATCAGTCCCTCAGACGGGGCATGAAGTTCCAAGCTGAGCCACGAGATTTGGCACAAGAGCAAAGTGTGGGACATGAGAGCAGAATCTGCCCTCCATAAAAACAGCAGAGAGACTGTAAAGGAGGAGATGAAATGCAAAGCAGTGCAACAACAGTGGCATGATGGGGGCTGCAGATGTAACTGGGCCAATGGCTGCCTAAAAGAGTTACAGCGGATGGATTCAACAGCTGATGGACTGAAGAGAAGACAGAATCAGAGGAGTTGGCATGGTCGATTAGAAGTGAGGAGGCCGGGGTCACGGCTTGAGAAAACCAGGGGAGGAGAAAAGGAGAACGGGAATGAGTGAGTTTACACATAAACACACTTATTCACAAAACACACATTTAAAGAACTTTAATTAACTTCATAAATACGTAAAGACAGAAATATTTATTAACCATGAATTAATCAATTGGTAAATTAAAAATAGCAGTAAAGAGGAAACTATTAAAGTAAAATGAGAATCATCCTAAAACACACTGAGGGATAAAGGGGGAGACATGATGGAAATATTCACTAGACTTTAAGCAGTGGGTGTTTTGGACTTAGGAGTACAGAGTAGAACCATATTCTTCAATCTTTTCATCATGTTAACAAAATATTCTCTAAGAGATTTTTATTCACGTGTGAATAAAGTAGTGATCTCATTTGTTACAATATTGATCACCATTAAAGGGATAGTTTTAGGAACCACTCTATAAGACAAATCTTTATTTGAATGGATAATGTTAAAGGGAGAGCTAGTGCCAAGCAAGATATAGTATTCCAATCTAAAGTATTGATTTCACCATTGTGCCATAGTTATTACCATAGGAGGGCTTTAAGATGGAAATATGAAATGACTTCTGTTTTTAAATCCTTGATAAAGGAGGGAGTAATTGTTGCATGGTCGGACACCCAAGGTTCCACACACTGCTAAAGAATTTAACATTGTTTTTTAGGTGGACCAGAATTGAAGATGAGCTATGAAATGCATAGCAGAGCTACACAGATCCTAGTAATGGTTTGACACAAGATAATAGTGATGTACACAAGTTTCTGAAATAGATCTATTAGACATTTTAATACTAATTAGGTGTAAATGAATTGCAGTAGTAGTACTCTAAGGAAGTGAGTTTTGTACCAAGTTTCAGGAAAGGTGGGAGGCAGAAGTCCCAATGAAAAGTTAGAACCATCTTGAAAATCATAGTTGAAATCGTGAATGAATAATGAATGGCACTCCGCATATGATATATTTTTGTAGATAAAGGGTACCCGCCTATGCTGAAATACCTCTGAAAAGACTGCAGAGCACGACATGGCCAAAAGACCAAGACCAAATGACCTTTGACCCTGACTGACAGTGTGACAAAAGCACTGTCCATGACTGACTCTGGGGTGTACCTGACCAAACCTGACGTGACAACCAGACAGTGTGAGTGTGAATGAATGCCGGCATGTGATCAGTGTAACTGCATGATTCTAAAACAATAACTAACCCAGCATGTTTTTGGACTAACATATTATTTTGGAGCTCCAAGGGAAACGAGAGGTTTCCTAAAAATTCCACAAAAAGGGGAAACCGCACATGTGACCCGTTTCTAATCTACTTGATGATATTTTACTCCCACATGAGTTGGCGGTTTGCAAATGTAAAACTCAAACTAAAATCTGAAGACTCTGTTTCTTTTAGGCCTGAAGGACAGAGAGGAACACTTCATTTCACTGGAGTGTTTACTGTGGAAAATAATGGATGTCATATTGTAAATAATGTTTGCTATGTCCTTAACCAATATTTACCTGACAGTTTTTTCCCCCCTCCCCATTACAGGGTTTTGTTAAACATGAGTTAATGTGTGAAAAGGGGGGAGTGTGTAGAATGTATAATGTAAACATGGCTGTAAAATTCACAATTTAAATTTTTCTTTTAAGGATTGACAGAAACCTTCCGCCCCAACCCAGATGTTCAAACTGAGCATTGAATGGTAGTTTTATAATTAACCTGCTCCATATCTGGGGATAAGATACTGTTTGATGAATGTTGACATGTTTCTAAATATTGATTGAATTATAACAGGTAACACAGAAGCAGTGGCAAAGGGGCTACTGTGAGAGATGTAATTACCGAAGAAATTGACCTGTGATAATGAAACAATTTTGTAATATTTTAACAGACATTAGAGTAACTGAGGTTTGAAATGTAGAAAGAACATATTACAGTTAAGTTAAGCTAAAACATGGTAATGTAATTAAACCGAATTTAATTTAGACAACATCTTGAAACTAGCCTGTTAAAGAATTAGAAGTAAAAGCCATAGACTTTATTGTTTATTTCATTATGGGGATATACATTTAAATTCATAATAGAAAGACATTTGATGACAGTATGTTGGAATTCTGTATGCATTGAATGCTTGATAATAGACAGGTAGAAGCCGTATTGCCAGGTGAATCGATGGGATTGCTGCACACGATCCAAGCAGAGAATGACGTACCTTACAGGACAGATACACTCAGGAAATCATTCACTCTGACATCATCATGACTTTAGTTGTTTTTGAATCCATAATGAAATTGTATTACATAACGTTAGTGTGTGTCTTTACCACAAACAGGAATAGTTCATTGTTATATTTAGATTTGAGAAAGATTACAAGGATTTTATTTAGTTCACCATGAAGATGTTTTTTGTTTGTAACATATGCCAAGTAGTAAGATTCAAATATCAGCAGGTTCTGAATTATTATTTCTCTGTCCCACAACCAACAAGAATGTGGATGGGGAGAACTATATCTACTAGAACCAGCAGAGATTCATACATTACACCAGAGACACAGTAGGAGTAATATTTAGCTATTTTCAGATATTTTAATCCTTATACTTTGTAAAAGAACAAGTGCCTTTACACCAGATACAGTAAGAAGATGATTTATGATGTGAAAGGAGGGAGTTAAACGTTTTCCATACCAAGCTAATTGCTGCTATTTTACGAAGTGACATTAAAGGTTTAAGCTAGAAGTTATGCACAAATGAAAAACTTCATATTTATGATGAATATGTATTCTTATTTGTATTTTTTTACTTTTATGAGTTATGTACCATGCAATGTTCGGATGAAGAACTAATTGATTTCAATATTATTTACATACCTTAAAGGGTATGTAAGGAGGGATTGTTAGAAATTAAAATCAATGTTGATATGGCGTAATTTGAATTAAATACACAATTTAATTTAAATCCGTTTTATTCTGAAAAACCGGAAGTTCACTAACTATTAACTTAATACTTTTATTCTGAAAATTATTCACTTCCGGTTAGCATTAGCATGTGGCGAAATGCTGCATTTTCAAACCGTGAATCAAAGGTGAAATGACATGTGATGTTGTACAACGAGCACACTGGGTTTAGCACTCATTTATTACCGCTGAATAACGTTTATTAGGGAATGTTTAAATAACCACAGACACCAGAATTATATAATTTAACAACGGAAAAAGGCAGGAATTGCATTGGACCCGCCCCCCGACGACGCCGGCCAATAGGAGAAGACCTCAGATGACAACAGGAAGAGCAAGCCAAGAATTGACCTCTTTCTACCTGCGGACCTGGACTGACCGGTCGGATGAGGAGAGCGCCTCCACTCGCACATTTCATTTTGTACACCACCGGATCTTTTGTGTAATTAAATGCTGTTAACTTTTATAAGCTTCCCTTGACTCTTTTCAGTCTCTCCTGCCTTCAGGGTTCTAGAATACACTAACAACTCGCTGCAGAATTCTGCTGGTTTTAACCTATCGGTTAATCAATTTCAGAGCGCGCTAATTAAGCCGGCTGCCACTAATCTGTTGATTAGTAGACAGCAGGGCTCGCTGCAGAAGCCTGCCGGGTTTAACCCCTGTTAATAACCTGCAGAGCTCGCAGCATTCCTCTGTCCGAGATACGCCTCGTACACACGGTCATAATAAACCCATGAACGCCGTTATAACGCTTCATGTGGACAGCACTGCACACACCTCCACTCATCCCCTGAGTGTGTACGCGCCTCATGATGAGAGTCGGAGTGAGACGCAGCGTATGGAGGCCCCGCGCAGCCCTTTCGGTCCAAGCACACCTTGGGTTGCCTCACGGGCAGCGGCGGCAGGGGCTCTGGCGTGGCTCGTCACCATGACGACCAAAAACACATCTCGAGCACGTGCGCCCACTCTCAGAGTGTTTCTCAGAGTGGCAGCACGTGGGTCTGATGGACAGATGGATGAGCAGGCTGATCAGCAGAGGGTACACCCTGCAGTTCGCCTCTTCCCCCCCCCCCCCCCCCACAGTTCAATGGGATACAGGAAACACCCCTGTCCTCCCAGAAGCTATGTCTTGCGCTCCAATCCGAGCTGCTGGAACTCCTGTTGAAAGAGGATATTTCCAGGGTTCCTCAAAGGGAGGAAAATCAGGGGTTTTCACTCCCGTTATTTTTCTAATCCCGGAAAAGACTGGGGGAATGAGACATCCTCGATCTGTCAGTATTCCACATGCTGACGATCAAACAGGTGCTGGAATGTGTTCACCAGGACGACTGGTTCACTTCCACCTGAAGGATGCATACTTCAACGTACCCCTCATCCCGAAACACAGGAAATTCCTGCGTTTTCTCATTTTAAGGAATATCAGACCAGACAATCGTCTGCCGTTCGGATATTTCCTGGCTCCTCCCATTTTTGTGGATAGAAGGCTGGAGCCGCTACACAGAGGAGGGATGAGAGTGTGGTTTCCTCTGGACGACCTGCTATTTGCTGGCTCGCTCCAGGGAGGAAGTCGCTTTACAGACGGTACATCTCGTATCGCATCTGTCAAAGCCTGGGTTTCATAATAAATTGGAAGAAGAGCTGTCCTCTTCCCTCTCAGACAATCGTTTATCTGGAGTGTAATTAAACTCAGCCAGCAGCAGAGCGCGGCTCTCGCGGCAGCGAGTGGAGGAACTGACAGCTCTCCTCCGGCATGTCACAACCCACACAGCCCTCTCCGTGACGCAGCTGCTCGGCGTTGGCGTCAGCTGGTCACGTGATGATTCACCTGGGTCTCTTCCAACAGGGGGACACTCCAGAGGTGGTTCATTCGCTGCAGAAGCCTGCTGTTTTAACCTATTGGTTTATAAACTGCAGAGCTAGCGGCATTCCTCTGTCCCAGATATGCCTCCTACACACGGTCATAATAAATCCACGAGTACCGTTATAACGCCTCGTGTGGACAGCATACACACACCTCTCATCCTCTGGGCGTGTACGCGCCTCATGATGAGAGACGGAGTGAAATGCAGCGTGTGGAAACTCCCTCGCAGCGGCGGCGATGGCGTGGCTCGTCACCATGACGACCATTACGGCACATCACAGAGAAGCCTCTCCCCCCAGCAGTTCCATGGGATACAAGAAACACTCCTGTTATCCCAGGAACAGTGTCTTGCGCGGTTTTTACTCCCGCTATTTTTCTAACTCTTGGAAAAGAACGGGGGAGTCGCCCCGTTGCGGTACAATCAAACATGTGTTGATTTGCACAGACAACAGGCCACGGATATGGAAGCAGCCTACCTCAATCGCCAGGGAGGAGTACGATCTGCGCAGCTTCTGAACGCAGCCAGGCGGCTGCTGTTCTGGGCGCGCACACACGTTGCTCTCCATCAGAGCAATGTATATTCCCGGCGAGCTGAACCGAGGGGCTCGCAGAACGCAGCAGCCGTTATGCGAGGAGTATTGAGACTCAGACCTGTGTCACGCACACTGGCGCCTCAGTGGGATTTGGCTTTGGTGTTACGCGCACTAAAGCAAAGCCCCATTTGAACCTGATCAGGTTCCCCTTAAACTGGGTTCAGCCAAAGTAGCTCTGCTTTTGGCTCTAACAGCTAAAGGGTGAGTGATTTGTCTGCTCTCTCTGTGGCTCCGTCAGCTCTCCGGATCCAATGAGATGCAGTTCAGCTGTTTTACGCCCTAACCCGGCTTCATGCCTAAGGTCATCACAACTCTTTTAGGTCAAGAGGGATCACCCTGGCTGGCTTTTTCCCCCCTCCTCACAGGTCGGAGGAAGAAGCCACGTCTCATCTCCTTTGTCCTGTGCGCGCGCTGTCTTGCAATGTGGCGCGCACGGCGGCCTGGCGCCGTTCTCAGCCCCTGTTTGTGCACTATAGAGAGCGCTCGATCGGGCAACCTCTGTCGGCACAACGGCTGTCACACTGGCTGTGTGAGGCTGTGTCGCAGGCATATGTCTCCTCTGGGGTGGAGCCCCCGGAGAACATCAAGGCGCACTCCACCAGAGGAATTTCCTCCTCCACGGCGTTGCACGGAGGAACGTCAGTGGAAGACATTTGCTCTGCTGCATCTTGGTCTTCCCCCTGTTCATTTATTCATCTTTATTTGAGAGATGTCTCCCATTCCTCTCTGACACACCCTGTACTGGGTGTCCTGTCGGAGTGAGTGACGTCAGGGATCCAGCGGTGCGCCTCGGTCCTGCCTCTCCGCACACGGAGAGCGGCCCTTTTCTCCTCTTATGAGAGGGAGGTTCCTTTTTCCTCTGACACACTTTGTACGGAGTGCCTGGTCAGAGTGAGTGACGTCAGGGATCCAGCTGGGCGCTCTCCTACCTGTCTAACACGGAGAGACAGCGGCTGTTCCCCCTCTATGATCGCAGGACAAGGTGGGACCTTCGTCTCTACTTTCTCACAGCGGCCGGTATGTATTGTTCCCAGCCTTCACCCCGTCGGGAAGATAGGCATGTTTGGCTATGTTCCAGGGACGGTGATGCGCCATTACGCATGGCACAACAGGCAGGGGGGTGTTATTGAGCAGGTGTGTCTGTGCTTCTAGTGCCGGACGGACCCAGTGGGGCGCAGACTACATCATGCTTCGCCCTTAACCCAATAGCGATAGCCTTAGAGGGCGAAGCCTATACGAAATAGAACTGAGGTTACCTACTGTAACTCCAGCTTCTATGAGTAAATGGCGCAGCCCTCTAACTGCGGGGCCCCACTGGCTCTACGAATAGCTGAAGAAAAGATATTTTGTATGGGAGCAGATTGCCGGGCCCCCTTCCTATTTATACCGGAAGGGAGCCCGAGGGTGGGGCCCACCTTGCGGGTGGGCGTGGACTACAAGTTTTCAGTGCTGTGCGGGGGCGCAGGGGGATTACCCAATAGCGATAGCCTTAGAGGGCTGCGCCATTTACTCATAGAAGCTGGGGTTACAGGAGGTAACCTCAGTTTTTCATATTCAGTATATTTCCAGCTCTCCACCACAGCCGATGACGGAGCTATCCTTCTTGATGTGAAGTGATGCGATAAGATTTTTATTACAAGCAGTGATGGATGATTGGATCAATTACAAATCTAACTCTTGAGGACAAATATAATATGATAATTTTAAATAGAATGCCTTTACTCTTTCCACACTGGCCCAGTAGCTGCCAGGTGAATGTGTGTGAGTAAATGTGAAGTGTCTTTATATAGTGGTGCTGTCAGTTTTGAAGGAAAATGGCTGCAGTACATCCACACACACACACACACACACACACACACACACACACACACACACACACACACACACACACACACGACCCCCAGCCTCGTTGTGTTTACACCTCAGTGTCAACATCTGTTTACATTTCACCCAAACAAAAGCTGAAAGCAGATTCCAGATTAAGGCCGACGTCTGCTGTAGAACTGACAGAGAGCAGGACCCTCTTAACCCCCCCCCCCACACACACACACACACACACACATACACACACACACACACACACACACACACACACACACACACACACACACACACACACACACACACACACACACACACACACACACTTATCAGGAGGGTTCATTTCCAGCAACAAGAAGGTTACCAGGTTAATACAACTTCAAAAAGTAAGCACCTTAGTCTTTAGAAAAACTGTGTGGAAACTTCAAAGAAAAACAACAACAGTTATTGAAAAAAGATGATAAAGTGCATTCATATAATCACAATAATTACAAGCATAGAACATTAACAGTTTTAAACATTGTATTACTTCCGGCTTACTCTAGAGGTTGTCTGTTCCAAATTTGGTGGTGATTGAACAACATTTTTGGAAGGAGTAGCAAAAATACCGATTTGGAAGAATTAAAAATGGCAAGAAATCAAGGTTTACATATATGGATATATTCGTCTAAACTATATCTGTGCATACAGTTCAAAAGTTACAGGACAAAACGCCATCGGGCCAAATTGCACCAAATGTCCCACTTCACTCAATTGGGTCTCTAGGCAAGGCACGTTTATTTTAAATGTAACTTATTTTTGTTGTTTTTCATTATCTGAGCCAGTGGTAGCATGTAGATGTTGAAGAGAAGAGGCCCCAAGATGGAGCCTTGAGGAACTCCACATGTCTCTATCTCTCTAACAATACACAGAACAGTAGATGGAATAAACAGTTATTGAGACGATTGCTTTTACAGTTACATCAATTGAAGACAAACGCTAAAGAGATAAAGCAACATAACGTCAATGTCATTCTCCTTGAGTAGTTTAGTCCAAAGCCACTTTAACCCTCCACAGTAGGTTTTACACAGAATCCTAATCACTAAAGTATTGTTTTAAAGTTCAAGTCCACATTAATTTATTTATCAAACTGTGATCACTGGCGCCTCTGGAAGAGTCTGATGTGTGCTGGTGGTTTCCCCATTAACTCAAACTGATGATGTACGATGTAACGGAGGAAGAGTCAGGGGTCAGGAGGTTATTTTAGGGTCACAGGGTCGTTCAAGGTCAAATACACCCGTACAGCTAATACAGTTCCCAACAGGGGCGGACTGGCCATTGGGAATACCGGGAGTTTTCCCGGTGGGCCGGTGCTGTGTGTGTTCCGGAGGGCAACAACAAAAAACAAAAAAAGACGGGGTTCAGGGGGAGTGGCTGTACCCATAGGATAGAAAAGGGGGAAGTGACGTCTGAATCAGCGGTCGCGCGGCTGGAAGGAAGAACGTGTTGCCCACATTCTGTTACTGAGTTTAGGCTAGTTAGCTAGCAGGTTTATTGTTTTGGGTGCAGTCACTTTTGCCTCCACTTGCTGTTCAAATAAATGTTGAAAGAAAAAGTCAATCTGTTTCATATGGGTGTTGAGAGATGTATCCATAGATTTAGTCCCTAATTTCCCCCTCAAAGTGCACCAGATTGATGCATTTAACTTCAACATTTAAAAAGAAATCTTTCCGGGGGAGCATGGACCCCGGAGGAGGTGAGGTCCACCACCTGCCCACACCCCGTTAAATTGTCTCACCCACATTGAGGATGCTTCCTACGCCCATGTTTTATTCCATGCGTCAAGTCAGGCAAATTGGGTCCAAATGTTATTGCATCAATGATCTGTTAACATTAAAATCACTAAATATATGCTGTAACTATTTCGCTCTAGGCAACTCAAGGGCTGCTCAGGTAATGTGATTACTTTATGAATAATGGTCCAGAATAACATTAAATGCATAGGGTTTTTAATAAGAAACATACTTTCGTCGCCGGCCGGCCGATACATGCCGCGCATTAAGTGGGCCTGTCTGTCAATTAATCCCCGGGCCACATTTTCCCCCCAGTCCGCCCCTGGTTCCCAAGCAGACAATCACTGTTTATTACAATGACAAGATGGAGAGAAACCTAAACACAACACAATCATTTTCTACATGAAGGAAACAGATTTAAAAAAACAGATTAAAAAGAAGGAAAAATATCTGAAGTCTCCTCAAGAAATATTTGAATAACTCTGTCTGGTAGGTTTCTCCTGAATCCACCAAACGTTAGGATTAAATAACGCCTCATGAGCATATTGAAACATTACATGTCAGAGTTTAGTATAACAAGTATGTTATATATAAGTATGTTTAGTAGAACAAATCTAATATTCAAAAGAACCAGCCAATCACAGCACAGTGAGACCAGCCAATCACAGCACTGATATATAAAGACATCTATTTCTTTAGAAAATATGATTTTTGTATTTTATATTTATGTTTCTCCTCTATGCAACAACACACCAAAACTAATTCCTTGCATGTGTAAAAACGGGCAGTGAACCGGATCCTGAATCTGATGTTTTTAAGTTGGTAAATTCTACTTTTGAAGATTTCTGGTAACAAATCTTTCTTTTGAAGAAAAGCTTTAACTGCAATTACATTACATTTCATTTAGCTGACGCTTTTATCCAAAGAGACTTACAATAAGTGCGTTCGACCAGGAAGATACAGACTTGAAGAAAACAGAATCATAAAGTACATCAGGTTTCATAGAGCCAAACATTTCAAGTGCTACTCAACTGGCTTTAGATAAGCCAGTCCTTTATTAGTATATAAGTGCTTTGTTAATAGTTATATTGCTCGAAGTGGAGTCGAAAGAGATGAGTTTTCAGTCTGGAAGGTGTGTAAGCTTTCTGCTGTCCTGATGTCAATGGGAGCTCATTCCACCATCTTGGAGCCAGGATAGCAAACCCACGTGTTTCTGCTGATGGGAACTTGGGTCCCCCTCGCAGCGAGGGTGCAGCGAGCCGTTTGGCTGATGCAGACCGGAGTGCACGTGCTGGGGTGTACGGTTTAACCATGTCCTGGATGTAGGAAGGGCCAGACCCATTCGCAGCATGGTACGCAAGTACCAGTGTCTTGAAGTGGATTCTAGCAGTTACCGGAAGCCAGTGGAGGGAGCGGAGGAGCGGAGTGGTGTGGGAACATTTAGGAAGGTTGAAGACCAGACGAGCCGCTGCATTCTGGATGAGCTGCAGAGGTCGGATGGCACATGCAGGTAGACCAGCCAGGAGGGAGTTGCAGTAGTCTAGGCGTGAGGTGACGAGAGCCTGGACCAGAACCTGCGTGGCTTTCTGGGTCAGCTGGGGACGAATCTTCCTGATGTTGTAAAGCGTGTATCTGCAGCAACGGGTTGTAGCAGCGATGTTTGCAGTGAAGGACAGGTTGTTATCTAGGATCTGTAGTGGACATTTTTATCTATTTGTGTTGGGGGGGCCCGACTTTTTTTTTTCTCCAAAGGGGGGGCCTGACAGAAAAAGTTTGAGAACCACTGCCTTAACCCCATGACGTTTCTCACAGAGAATAGTGGTTAGGAAAAGACGATAAAAGCAAGATTTTTTTTTACAATTCGACCACAACCACAGTGTACAACATCACCTCCACATGCGACTGACAGTTTGAGAAAAGTATTCTCAGTATTCTGAAAACAGGCAGAATTCAGTAAATTCAGAATTATAAGAAAAAAGTCCGATGTTTGAGAACAATTGCAGTTTTTTGACTTTTTCCAGAATGCTGAGGAAAAAGGAAGATTCTGCAAAAAGTCTGAATTTTGAGGGAAAAAAAGCAGAATCCGTAAAAATGTCAACATTTGGACAAAAGTCAAAAAAGTAAGAAAGTCAGACATTTTAGAAAAAAATATAAATCTAAAAAAGTCAAAAATCTAGAAAAATTACAGATTTTTTAAGGAAACACATTTTTAAGAAGAAAGTCAGATGTCAGGAAAAATGTCAGAATTTTGAGAATGTATTTAATAATTAGGTGTAAAAACTCATCTCCACACGCGACTCAGTTTCTAGCAGCTTAAAATCGACACTTTGCAACAACCAGGGTTCACACACTTTTTCACCAATGATTTTCAATCAATCAATCAATCAATCAATGTTTATTTATATAGCCCAATATCACAAATGTTACATTTGTCTCAGTGGACTTCACAGTTTGTACAAAATATCAGTATGACAATACGACACCCTCTGTCCTTAGACCCTCTGTCTTTAGACCCTCTGTCCTTAGACCCTCTGTCCTTAGACCCTCTGTCCTTAGACCCTCACATCGTACAAGGAAAAACTTCCAGAGAAACCCCACGGTTTAAAGGGAACATGGGAGAAACCTCAGGGAGAGCAACAGAGGAGGGATCCCTCTCCCAGGACGGACAGACGTGCAATAGATGCCGTGTGTATATTGAAAAGATAATACATTTGCAACATAGGTAGTCCAAATGTTTGGAAATGCATGTGTGTATAATAGGAAGATGAATCCACGAGGATATCCATTCAGGACCTATGATCCAGGACCACAGCCACGACTCAAGATCCAGGGCTCGCGATGCAGGACACAGGACCGCAGGATCATCCATGACTCCGGATCCCAGCGTATATAGACACCAAAAAGAAAGAAATTTGGGGAAGCTGGGTTAATCGGAACATGAGAGTACACAGGTATAGACAGAGAGAAGGAAGAAGTAAGATGTCCCCCGACAAACTAAGCCTATCAGCAAAACTAGGGGCTGAATCTAATCAGCCCTAACTATAAGCTTTATCAAAAAGGAAGGTCTTAAGCGCACTCTTAAAAACGGATAGGGTGTCTGCCGCCCGAACACAAACTGGAAGCTGATTCCACAAATGTGGAGCTTGATAAGAAAAGGCTCTGGCTCCCATTGTACTTTTAGAGACTCTAGGAACAACCAACAACCCTGCATTATTGGAACGCAATGCCCTAGTAGGACAGTAGTCAAAAATAGGTTTTTAATTCATCAAATGGTCTGAAAATGATAGGGGTTGTTCAATACAATGCTCTTAACGATTAAAATACATTGGAAGTAATTTCATTTAATTATGGGTGTTTTATTGTATTTTATAACACCTTAAGCCCTCTGGGGTCAAAAATGACCCCGCAGGACAAAGTGGAGCAATGGGGCACATTTTTTCAGCATAATGCTGCAACAACCCCCTGCCTGCTGTACACACACACACACACACACACACACACACACACACACACACACACACACACACACACACACACACACACACACACACACACACACACACACACACACACTTTTGATGTATAGGATCAATCAATTGTTAGATCAACAAAAATCATAAACCAAAAAGATAAACGAAAAACAAACAGGCCTTTTCTCACGGTTGCTGTGGCATTTCACCTTTTAGTCCCTCCCTAGTTACGGCACACTCACATACACACCTTTGATGTATTGGATCAATCAATTGTCAAGTCAAAAACAAACAGGCCTTTTCTCACAAATGTTGGGGCATTTCACATTTTATTCTGAGAGAGACAGGCAGCAAAATGAGGAGGCAGAAACATTTGACTGTGGAGGAGGTTCATGAGCTAATCTTTAACCGTGTTATGGAGGAAAAATCAACCGATGAGGAGGATTCAGGGTCAGAAGAGGAGGAAACTCATGAAGAGGTGATCGATGTAAGTTACAGACCAAATTCTTCCTCTGAAGAAGCCCCCACATCGCCCGCTTCTGAAATGGAAGAAGGTTTTGAAATGGAGGAAAATTAATATGAAGAGGTAGAATCAGAAATGGAAGAAGTGTCAGAAGTGGAGGACCACACTTATTTTGAGGAAGTGGAAGAATCCACTGATGAGGAAGAATCTGAGGAAGAGGACCCAGCTGAGATGGAAGAATATTTCCAATCTAAGAATGAAAAAATGATCTGGTCTTCCATCCCTCCCTGTGATGGACGTCGCATGGTAACAGCAGAGAAAGCAGAGAGAGAGACAAGCCGCCAGGGTCCAACCCTGTATGCAAGGTCTCGTATTGAGGACATAAAGTCCGTTTTTTATCTGTTTCTGCCCAAGGCCATCGAAGAGTCAGTGCTGAACATGACTAACAAGGAGGGGCAGCTTGTTTATGGGAAAAAATGGAGAAAGATGGATCAAATGGACCTGCAGGCATACGTGGGTTTGTTGGTTCTAGCTGGAGTGCACCGATCCAGCAAAGAGGCTACAGCAAGTCTATGGAATGCAGAGTCTGGTAGGGCAATTTTCCGTGCTACCATGACACTTAAAATGTTTCATAAAATCTCTAGAGTCATAAGATTTGATGACAAAGACACAAGAAAAGGTCGCCGGGCACGACACAAACTTGCTCCAATTCGAGACGTTTGGGACACGTGGGTGTCTCTCCTGCCAATGATGTACAATCCAGGCACTAATGTGACTGTCGATGAGCGCCTGGTCCCATTCAGAGGTCGCTGTCCATTCAAACAGTATATCCCAAGCAAACCTGGGAAATATGGGATAAAAATATGGGCAGCATGCGATGCCAGGTCAAGCTACGCATGGAATATGCAGATATACACTGGCAAACCTGCTGGTGGGACGTCAGAAAAAAATCAGGGCATGCAAGTTGTCCTTGACATGACAGAAGGCCACCAGGGAAAAACGATAACCTGTGACAACTTCTTTACTTCACATGCCCTTGGCCTGGCGCTGCTGAAAAGAAAGCTGTTCATGGTGGGAACAGTAAGGAGAAATAAACCTGAGCTTCCCCCTGCACTGGTGTCAAAAGCGGACAGGGCTCGTTTCTCATCAAAGTTTGCTTTCACCGAGACCCATGCTCTCTCTGGTGTCCTCTCTCCCAAAACACAGAGAAATGTTCTTCTGATGAGCATCGGGATGCAGCTGTGAGTGACAGGGATGACAAAAAGCCCCAAATCATCGAAGATTACAATCACAACAAAGGGGGTGGCGATAACCTTGATAAGGTATTTCACATGTATTATTCATAATGTTAATACTATTATTTATGGAATGGATAATGCATTGAATTTGTGTGTAGGAAATAAACATACATTTCTGAATATGTTTTGGTTTGTTTATTTTGTTTCAAGGTTACCAGTGTGTACACGTGCAAAAGAATGACAGCCCGTTGGCCCCTAGTTGTCTTCTTCAACATTCTCGACGTGTCTGCATAAATTCCTTTGTCCTGTGGTCTGAGATCAACCCAGCCTGGAATCAGGGGAAGTGCAACAAGAGGAGGCTGTTCATGGAGGAGCTTGGACGACAACTTGTTATACCTCACATCCAGCGACGCAAGGTCAGCATTAAGCTTCATTTCTGTTGCTCTTCCTTCTGTAGTGTCCTCACAATTTGAACTTTTTGTATTTGCACTGTGATTTATTATAATAAAGTTTGACTTGACTTGACAGGTTCTTCCCCGCACGCCAGCCGCTGCCAGTTTGGTTATGGAGGTCCAGCAGTTCTGCTCCAGCTCTACCTCTGCAGAAGCTACCCGTCACCCAGCTCCCACTCACCCAGCTCCCGCTCGCCAAGCTCCCCCTCCTGACCCATCACCCAAAAGGAGCAGGTGCAAATTCTGCCCTCGCCAGATTGATGTCAAAACCAAGAAAATGTGCCAAAGATGCAATGCATACATCTGCAAAGATCACAACATTGTTACCTGCCCTGCATGCAACTAAGGGCACATTAAATGTGTAACACAGAAATGCGTGAGGTTTCCACTTTAAATGATTGCAAGATATGCCTGATTTTTGCAATGTTACGTAGATGGAAGTAGGCGGTCCTTGAAATTGATTTTATGTGGGCGTTAAAGGATAAATCCTGATCAAATATAACACCAAGATTCCTTACAGTCTCACTGGAGACCAAATTAATGCCATCCATCGTTAGTATATCTTTAGATCATTTGTTTCGTAGATTCTTCGGGCCAAGTACAATAACTTCAGTTTTGGTCGTGTTTAACATCAAAAAGTTTAAGGTCATCCACGTTTTTAAGTCCTTGAGGCAGTCTTGAATTTTATTTAGATGATTAATTTCATCAGGCTTGATTGATAAATATAGTTGAGTATCATCTGCATAACAATGAAAGTTTACAGAATGATTCCTTATAATATTGCCTAACGGAAGCATATATAATGTGAACAAAATAGGTCCGAGCACTGAGCCCTGTGGCACTCCATGGCTAACTTTGGTTTGCGTGGAAGATTCATCATTGACACGTACAAACTGAGAGCGTTCAGATAGATAGGACCTAAACCAGCCTAAAGCAGTTCCCTGTATGCCAACTAAGTGCTCTAGTCTTTGCAATAAGATATCATGATCGATAGTATCAAATGCAGCACTGAGATCGAGCAAAACAAGAATAGAGACAAGTCCCTTGTCGGAGGCTATTAGAATGTCATTTGTGACTTTAACCAGAGCTGTCTCTGTGCTATGATGTGTTCTAAAGACAGACTGAAAATCTTCAAATAAATCATTGTGTTTTAAGTAATCACACAACTGTTTAGCGACTGCTTTCTCAAGAATCTTTGAGAGGAACGGAAGATTAGAAATAGGTCTATAGTTGGCTAAAACCTCTGGATCGAGGTTGTGCTTTTTAAGAAGCGGTTTTATCACTGCTACTTTGAATGATTGTGGAACATAGCCTGATAATAAAGACATATTCATAATATTTAATAAAGAAGTGCTAATTAATGGAAAAACTTCCTTCAACAGCTTAGTTGGAATTGGGTCTAACATACACGTTGATTACTCAATGATTTTCAATGACTTTTCCATGACCAAAAAATGACTGGTTTATTTTAACATGGAACAGGAAAATAAGGTCTGCATATGAAACATGTTGTGCGATCTAAAACAAATCCAATAGGCTTATAGCTTCTACAGCTAAAGCAACTCAAATCTCTCACCAGCAAAACACCTCGTCAGTTAAAAGCCAATTTAAGTTTCATTACTATACGATACAGTATTTATTATCGTTATAGTATATCGTTACTATTTCCGCGATTAGATCAAATATAAATTATATTTGATGCAACTTTAGTTACATTTCCATGACTTTTCCAGGGCCTGGAATTAGCATTTTGAATTTCCATGACTTTTCCAGGTTTTTAATGACCGTAGGAACCCTGCTTTCAGTTCTCCGAGGAAGAAACACGAGGAGACAGAAGATGGAGGGCTCAGCGTTTTAATCTAGCGGTTGGGTTGTGAATGCAACACGGACAGTTTGAGTTTCAGAGGAGAGGGGCTCACTAACTGGAGTCGAGATGTGAGCGGGGAAATAAAGTCATTTCTTTCTTCTGACAGTCTCAGAGAGCAGAGGTTCAAAGTGCGCAGCGGCCAGTAGTCCATCTCCTTTCTCCTGGCCTTCACACGGCCTGTCAGCCGCAGATCCATCCCCACGTGAAAGACGACACAAAAACACGTCTCCCTCTTCCAGGGCGCTCCGTGGATTCTTCATCAGCTTGTTTTTCCACCTGGAGGGAGGAGGAAGAGTTTAACTGGAGACGTTCCTCACGCAGGAGCAGAAAGACAGGAGTATACAAGTCCAGAGTCCTTCATCCAAAGAGAGGCTTATATATCAGCCACAGAAAGGTAACTGAGAGCGATCGTTCGTGCTCTCAAGGTAAACTTTAATGTCAATCTTTCAGTGTGTGTGTACAGAGAGAGAGAAATACCGTTTCCCACAATCCAGAATACAAAAACAAATATGTATAAAATATGTATAAACAAGACTAATATTGCAATTTGGAAATTAATCTTGATGTTTGAGCGCAGGTGTTCCACAGTGTGCTTTAAAAAAGGACCTATTATGCAAAATCCACTTCTCCATGTATTTTCTAAACATGTGTCCCCTCTTCTTCAAGTGTCTTCCACATCACCATGTGTCCCCTCTTCTTCATGTCTCTCCTACATCAACATGTGTCCCCTCTTCTTCAAGTCTCTTCTACATCAACATGTGTCCCCTCTTCTTCATGTCTCTCCTACATCAACATGTGTCCCCTCTTCTTCATGTCTCTTCTACATCAACATGTGTCCCCTCTTCTTCATGTCTCTTCTACATCAACATGTGGCCCCTCTTCTCCATGTCTCTTCTACATCAACATGTGTCCCCTCTTCTTCATGTCTCTTCTACATCAACATGTGTCCCCTCTTCTTCATGTCTCTTTTACATCAACATGTGTCCCCTCTTCTTCATGTCTCTCCTACATCAACATGTGTCCCCTCTTCTTCATGTCTCTTCTACATCAACATGTGTCCCCTCTTCTTCATGTCTCTTCTACATCAACATGTGTCCCCTCTTCTTCATGTCTCTTCTACATCAACATGTGTCCCCTCTTCTTCATGTCTCTTCTACATCAACATGTGTCCCCTCTTCTTCATGTCTCTTCTATATCAACATGTGTCCCCTCTTCTTCCTGTCTCTTCTACATCAACATGTGTCCCCTCTTCTTCATGTCTCTTCTAAATCAACATGTGTCCCCTCTTCTTCATGTCTCTTCTACATCAACATGTGTCCCCTCTTCTTCATGTCTCTTCTACATCAACATGTGTCCCCTCTTCTTCATGTCTCTTCTACATCAACATGTGTCCCCTCTTCTTCATGTCTCTCCTACATCAACATGTGTCCCCTCTTCTTCATGTCTCTTCTACATCAACATGTGTCCCCTCTTCTTCATGTCTCTTCTACATCAACATGTGTCCCCTCTTCTTCATGTCTCTCCTACATCAACATGTGTCCCCTCTTCTTCATGTCTCTTCTACATCAACATGTGTCCCCTCTTCTTCATGTCTCTTCTACATCAACATGTGGCCCCTCTTCTCCATGTCTCTTCTACATCAACATGTGTCCCCTCTTCTTCATGTCTCTTCTACATCAACATGTGTCCCCTCTTCTTCATGTCTCTTCTACATCAACATGTGTCCCCTCTTCTTCATGTCTCTTTTACATCAACATGTGTCCCCTCTTCTTCATGTCTCTCCTACATCAACATGTGTCCCCTCTTCTTCATGTCTCTTCTACATCAACATGTGTCCCCTCTTCTTCATGTCTCTTCTACATCAACATGTGTCCCCTCTTCTTCATGTCTCTTCTACATCAACATGTGTCCCCTCTTCTTCATGTCTCTTCTATATCAACATGTGTCCCCTCTTCTTCCTGTCTCTTCTACATCAACATGTGTCCCCTCTTCTTCATGTCTCTTCTAAATCAACATGTGTCCCCTCTTCTTCATGTCTCTTCTACATCAACATGTGTCCCCTCTTCTTCATGTCTCTTCTACATCAACATGTGTCCCCTCTTCTTCATGTCTCTTCTACATCAACATGTGTCCCCTCTTCTTCATGTCTCTTCTACATCAACATGTGTCCCCTCTTCTTCATGTCTCTCCTACATCAACATGTGTCCCCTCTTCTTCATGTCTCTTCTACATCAACATGTGTCCCCTCTTCTTCATGTCTCTTCTACATCAACATGTGTCCCCTCTTCTTCATCTCTCCTACATCAACATGTGTCCCCTCTTCTTCATGTCTCTTCTACATCAACATGTGTCCCCTCTTCTTCATGTCTCTTCTACATCAACATGTGTCCCCTCTTCTCCATGTCTCTTCTACATCAACATGTGTCCCCTCTTCTTCATGTCTCCTCTATCAACATGTGTCCCCTGTTCTTCATGTCTCTTCTACATCAACATGTGTCCCCGCTTCTTCATGTCTCTTCTACATCAACATGTGTCCCCTCTTCTTCATGTCTCTTCTACATCAACATGTGTCCCCTCTTCTTCATCTCTCTTCTACATCAACATGTGTCCCCTCTTCTTCATGTCTCTTATTCATCAACATGTGTCCCCTCTTCTTCATGTCTCTTCTACATCAACATGTGTCCCCTCTTCTCCATGTCTCTTCCACATCAACATGTGTCCCCTCTTCTTAATGTCTCTTCTACATCAACATGTGTCCCCTCTTCTGCACGTCTCTTCTTCATCAACATGTGTCCCCTCTTCTTCATGTCTCTTCTACATCAACATGTGTCCCCTCTTCTCCATGTCTCTTCTACATCAACATGTGTCCCCTCTTCTTCATGTCTCTTCTTCATCAACATGTGTCCCCTCTTCTTCCTGTCTCTTCTACATCAACATGTGTCCCCTCTTCTTCATGTCTCTTCTACATCAACATGTGTCCCCTCTTCTTCATGTCTCTTCCACATCAACATGTGTCCCCTCTTCTCCATGTCTCTTCTACATCAACATGTGTCCCCTCTTCTTCATGTCTCTTCTACATCAACATGTGTCTCCTCTTCTTCATGTCTCTTCTACATCAACATGTGTCCCCTCCTCTTCATGTCTCTTCCACATCAACATGTGTCCCCTCTTCTTCATGTCTCTTCTACATCAACATGTGTCCCCTCTTCTTCATGTCTCTTCTACATCAACATGTGTCCCCTCTTCTTCATGTCTCTCCGACATCAACATGTGTCCCCTCTTCTGCATGTCTCTTCTTCATCAACATGTGTCCCCTCTTCTTCATGTCTCTTCCACATCAACATGTGTCCCCTCTTCTTCATGTCTCTTCTACATCAACATGTGTCCCCTCTTCCTCATGTCTCTTCTACATCAACATGTGTCCCCTCTTCTTCATGTCTCTTCTACATCAACATGTGTCCCCTCTTCCTCATGTCTCTTCCACATCAACATGTGTCCCCTCTTCTTCATGTCTCTTCTACATCAACATGTGTCCCCTCTTCTTCATGTCTCTTCCACATCAACATGTGTCCCCTCTTCTCCATGTCTCTTCTACATCAACATGTGTCCCCTCTTCTTCATGTCTCTTCTACATCAACATGTGTCCCCTCTTCTTCATGTCTCTTCTACATCAACATGTGTCCCCTCTTCTGCACGTCTCTTCTTCATCAACATGTGTCCCCTCTTCTTCACGTCTCTTCTACATCAACATGTGTCCCCTCTTCTCCATGTCTCTTCTACATCAACATGTGTCCCCTCTTCTTCATGTCTCTTCTTCATCAACATGTGTCCCCTCT
>JAPTMU010000267.1:140000-147500 GCA_028583405.1 Pogonophryne albipinna
AGCCAATGGGATCTCTCCACTTCCTGTTCCCTGGTCTCAGAGCCAATGGAATCTCTCCACTTCCTGTTCCCTGGTCTCAGAGCCAATGGGATCTCTCCACTTCCTGTTCCCTGGTCTCAGAGCCAATGAGATTTCTCCACTTCCTGTTCCCTGGTCTCAGAGCCAATGGGATCTCTCCACTTCCTGTTCCCTGATCTCAGAGCCAATGGGATCTCTCCACTTGCTGTTCCCTGTTCTCAGAGCCAATGGGATCTCTCCAGAGGATTTAGGAAAAGAGCTGGAAATAAGATCTGTGGAAAAGGAACCTGTTTGATAAATGCACGTTTTGTTCAGCCGGATAATCTCCACATGTCTACTTTTATAATGTTGAATCATAAATCTAATGTCCAGAAGCTAAATGCTAACGTGATGCTATAAAGGAACTACAGCGAGTCCAGCAGCACGACTTCAACGTCACGCCAACTTCAGATCCATATTCAAACACACAGATTCTAGATGGAACGAGTTGAAGCGTTTGTTTGAACAGTCTGCAGGAGGCAGGGACTTGCTTTCAAGCAGAACAGAAACTAACTTAGAGGAGTGTTCACGTGTTCGGCGTAATGACGTACAACGTCCTCCACGACTTCTGTAGTCCTATTCAGCCACTTGGTAACAACCATCGTTTCTCAGTCACGTCAACTCTTCAGAAATCAGAGTGGGGTCACTGCTGATGATTTAATGTAGAACAAAACGTGATCCGTCTCTTCAATGGCCCTTTCTCATTTCATCAAATCCCCCTCCTCGACTCCTCGACTCCTCGGTCCTCCGGTAGTGACCCGGAAATGAATTTCAGCGCGCCATGTTGAAGGACATCTCATTTCTCTAAATGCACTTCGAGGACCGAGCATCGAGCATCGAGGAGGCTCTCTGGAGGAGCTCTAACCGAGGATACACTGATGGGTCCTCCACGGTCCTCCACGGCTCCTTCGTGGATGCATTTCCGGCAACAGAGATGTTTCAAAGAATCGTGACGCACGGCCGGACTGATCTCAGCCAATCACAGCTCTGCATGCATCCCCTGGATATTATTTTAGTAACTGCTCTCATCGTGACGCGATGTTTCCAGAGAGAACAGCTGAGAGGTCCGTGCAGAAAGCAGAGCAGTGTGTATAATATATATCACTCAGTAGAACAGGCCTACTCTCTCTGCTTTAGTTTAGTAGATATCTACAAACAAAGAGTCCAGATGTTTCTAAGACCATTTAGTGCTTCACAAAATAAAATACACAACGGCTGTTAGGCTGTTAGCTGTAGGTGCGTGTGTGTGTGTGGTACAGTGTGTGTGTAGATGCAGCGGACAGACAGGTCTCAGTTGGTTTGGTGTCCTCTGCTTACTTTTAATACTTGTAAATAAAACTTTTGGCCCGTAATTTATTTTCCTCATTGTAGCGACCAGAGAGGGGGGGGGATATATCCAGTCTCTGATAGTGTTATGTTAATATGAGAGTGCTCTGTTTGATTCTGAAATTGTATATATATGTATATAAATATATACATATATATATATATAAATATATACATATATATATATATGTGTGTGTGTGTGTGTGTGTGTGTGTGTGTGTGTGTGTGTGTGTGTGTGTCCTCATCTGTAGCCTGTTATTGTCTCATTATTCCAAACTGTGAATGAATCAAAGTGGTCATGAACTCATCTGTCCATCAGACAGAGGGCTGCTGTGCCTCCTGTCATCATTAATGGACGTCTCTTTAAAATGACCGCTCAGAGGAGAGGAGTTCTCATTTCTCTAACCGCCGGCTGCTTCCCCTCCTCTCTCCTCGGTTCCCCTCCTCGGCTCCTCGGCTCACATCTCCTGTGGGCGGGACTAAGTATCGAGGATAGGAGTCGAGGAGGGGAGTCGAGGAGCGGAGTTAGAGAAATGAGAAAGGGCCAATGTGTCTCAACCTCAGACCTTAGTTCAGATAGTTTCCTAAATCCTATGGAGAGATCCCATTGGCTCTGAGACCAGGGAACAGGAAGTGGAGACATGCTGACTCACTTCCTGGTTTTAGGACTCGTCCTGACCTCCCTTTATATTAATAGAACAATAATGTCATTGTTAGCTAATGAATGTTTCCATGCTGAACAACGGCAACAAGACAACGTTTCCATTGGTCCCTCTTCTTTAGAGAAGACCAGGAAATGATGGATACACGGATCGTGTTCAAATCAATAGGTACGCAATGACTCTAAAGAATAATGATCACGCCACCAAACACACATTCAGACTAAAGGAACCAGCTGTTTGGGAAATGAGAGAAGTAGAAAGTTCAGGTATTTGTGTTCAACATGTAAGAAGTAGAAAGTACAGGTATTTGGGTTCAACATGTAAGAAGTAGAAAGTTCAGGTATTTGTGTTCAACATGTAAGAAGTAGAAAGTACAGGTATTTGGGTTCAACATGTAAGAAGTAGAAAGTACAGGTATTTGGGTTCAACATGTGAGAAGTAGAAAGTACAGGTATTTGGGTTCAACATGTAAGAAGTAGAAAGTACAGGTATTTGGGTTCAACATGTGAGAAGTAGAAAGTACAGGTATTTGGGTTCAACATGTGAGAAGTAGAAAGTACAGGTATTTGTGTTCAACATGTAAGAAGTAGAAAGTACAGGTATTTGGGTTCAACATGTGAGAAGTAGAAAGTACAGGTATTTGGGTTCAACATGTAAGAAGTAGAAAGTACAGGTATTTGGGTTCAACATGTGAGAAGTAGAAAGTACAGGTATTTGTGTTCAACATGTGAGAAGTAGAAAGTACAGGTATTTGGGTTCAACATGTGAGAAGTAGAAAGTACAGGTATTTGGGTTCAACATGTAAGAAGTAGAAAGTACAGGTATTTGGGTTCAACATGTGAGAAGTAGAAAGTACAGGTATTTGGGTTCAACATTAAGAAGTAGAAAGTACAGGTATTTGGGTTCAACATGTAAGAAGTAGAAAGTACAGGTATTTGTGTTCAACATGTGAGAAGTAGAAAGTACAGGTATTTGGGTTCAACATGTAAGAAGTAGAAAGTACAGGTATTTGTGTTCAACATGTGAGAAGTAGAAAGTACAGGTATTTGGGTTGAACATGTAAGAAGTAGAAAGTACAGGTATTTGGGTTCAACATGTAAGAAGTAGAAAGTACAGGTATTTGGGTTCAACATGTAAGAAGTAGAAAGTACAGGTATTTGTGTTCAACATGTGAGAAGTAGAAAGTACAGGTATTTGGGTTCAACATGTAAGAAGTAGAATGTACAGGTATTTGGGTTCAACATGTAAGAAGTAGAAAGTACAGGTATTTGTGTTCAACATGTGAAGAAGTAGAAAGTACAGGTATTTGGGTTCAACATGTAAGAAGTAGAAAGTACAGGTATTTGTGTTCAACATGTAAGAAGTAGAAAGTACAGGTATTTGTGTTCAACATGTGAGAAGTAGAAAGTACAGGTATTTGGGTTCAACATGTAAGAAGTAGAAAGTACAGGTATTTGTGTTCAACATGTGAGAAGTAGAAAGTACAGGTATTTGGGTTCAACATGTAAGAAGTAGAAAGTACAGGTATTTGTGTTCAACATGTAAGAAGTAGAAAGTACAGGTATTTGTGTTCAACATGTGAGAAGTAGAAAGTACAGGTATTTGGGTTCAACATGTAAGAAGTAGAAAGTACAGGTATTTGTGTTCAACATGTGAGAAGTAGAAAGTACAGGTATTTGGGTTCAACATGTAAGAAGTAGAAAGTACAGGTATTTGTGTTCAACATGTGAGAAGTAGAAAGTACAGGTATTTGGGTTGAACATGTAAGAAGTAGAAAGTACAGGTATTTGGGTTCAACATGTAAGAAGTAGAAAGTACAGGTATTTGGGTTCAACATGTAAGAAGTAGAAAGTACAGGTATTTGTGTTCAACATGTGAGAAGTAGAAAGTACAGGTATTTGGGTTCAACATGTAAGAAGTAGAATGTACAGGTATTTGGGTTCAACATGTAAGAAGTAGAAAGTACAGGTATTTGTGTTCAACATGTGAGAAGTAGAAAGTACAGGTATTTGGGTTCAACATGTAAGAAGTAGAAAGTACAGGTATTTGTGTTCAACATGTAAGAAGTAGAAAGTACAGGTATTTGTGTTCAACATGTGAGAAGTAGAAAGTACAGGTATTTGGGTTCAACATGTAAGAAGTAGAAAGTACAGGTATTTGTGTTCAACATGTGAGAAGTAGAAAGTACAGGTATTTGGGTTCAACATGTAAGAAGTAGAAAGTACAGGTATTTGTGTTCAACATGTAAGAAGTAGAAAGTACAGGTATTTGTGTTCAACATGTGAGAAGTAGAAAGTACAGGTATTTGGGTTCAACATGTAAGAAGTAGAAAGTACAGGTATTTGTGTTCAACATGTGAGAAGTAGAAAGTACAGGTATTTGGGTTCAACATGTAAGAAGTAGAAAGTACAGGTATTTGTGTTCAACATGTGAGAAGTAGAAAGTACAGGTATTTGGGTTGAACATGTAAGAAGTAGAAAGTACAGGTATTTGGGTTCAACATGTAAGAAGTAGAAAGTACAGGTATTTGGGTTCAACATGTAAGAAGTAGAAAGTACAGGTATTTGTGTTCAACATGTGAGAAGTAGAAAGTACAGGTATTTGGGTTCAACATGTAAGAAGTAGAATGTACAGGTATTTGGGTTCAACATGTAAGAAGTAGAAAGTACAGGTATTTGTGTTCAACATGTGAGAAGTAGAAAGTACAGGTATTTGGGTTCAACATGTAAGAAGTAGAAAGTACAGGTATTTGGGTTCAACATGTAAGAAGTAGAAAGTACAGGTATTTGTGTTCAACATGTGAGAAGTAGAAAGTACAGGTATTTGGGTTCAACCTGTGAGAAGTAGAAATTACAGGTATTTGGGTTCAACATGTAAGAAGTAGAAAGTACAGGTATTTGGGTTCAACATGTAAGAAGTAGAAAGTACAGGTATTTGGGTTCAACATGTGAGAAGTAGAAAGTACAGGTATTTGGGTTCAACATGTAAGAAGTAGAAAGTACAGGTATTTGTGTTCAACATGTAAGAAGTAGAAAGTACAGGTATTTGTGTTCAACATGTAAGAAGTAGAAAGTACAGGTATTTGTGTTCAACATGTAAGAAGTAGAAAGTACAGGTATTTGTGTTCAACATGTAAGAAGTAGAAAGTACAGGTATTTGTGTTCAACATGTAAGAAGTAGAAAGTACAGGTATTTGTGTTCAACATGTAAGAAGTAGAAAGTACAGGTATTTGTGTTCAACATGTAAGAAGTAGAAAGTACAGGTATTTGTGTTCCACATGTGAGAAGTAGAAAGTACAGGTATTTGGGTTCAACATGTAAGAAGTAGAAAGTACAGGTATTTGTGTTCAACATGTAAGAAGTAGAAAGTACAGGTATTTGGGTTCAACATGTAAGAAGTAGAAAGTACAGGTATTTGTGTTCCACATGTGAGAAGTAGAAAGTACAGGTATTTGTGTTCAACATGTAAGAAGTAGAAAGTACAGGTATTTGGGTTCAACATGTAAGAAGTAGAAAGTACAGGTATTTGGGTTCAACATGTAAGAAGTAGAAAGTACAGGTATTTGTGTTCCACATGTGAGAAGTAGAAAGTACAGGTATTTGTGTTCAACATGTAAGAAGTAGAAAGTACAGGTATTTGGGTTCAACATGTAAGAAGTAGAAAGTACAGGTATTTGGGTTCAACATGTAAGAAGTAGAAAGTACAGGTATTTGGGTTCAACATGTAAGAAGTAGAAAGTACAGGTATTTGGGTTCAACATGTAAGAAGTAGAAAGTACAGGTATTTGAGTTCAACATGTAAGAAGTAGAAAGTACAGGTATTTGGGTTCAACATGTAAGAAGTAGAAAGTACAAGTATTTGGGTTCAACATGTAAGAAGTAGAAAGTACAGGTATTTGGGTTCAACATGTAAGAAGTAGAAAGTACAGGTATTTGTGTTCAACATGTAAGAAGTAGAAAGTACAGGTATTTGTGTTCCACATGTGAGAAGTAGAAAGTACAGGTATTTGGGTTCAACATGTAAGAAGTAGAAAGTACAGGTATTTGTGTTCAACATGTAAGAAGTAGAAAGTACAGGTATTTGGGTTCAACATGTAAGAAGTAGAAAGTACAGGTATTTGGGTTCAACATGTAAGAAGTAGAAAGTACAGGTATTTGGGTTCAACATGTAAGAAGTAGAAAGTACAGGTATTTGGGTTCAACATGTAAGAAGTAGAAAGTACAGGTATTTGTGTTCAACATGTGAGAAGTAGAAAGTACAGGTATTTGGGTTCAACATGTAAGAAGTAGAAAGTACAGGTATTTGGGTTCAACATGTAAGAAGTAGAAAGTACAGGTATTTGGGTTCAACATGTAAGAAGTAGAAAGTACAGGTATTTGGGTTCAACATGTAAGAAGTAGAAAGTACAGGTATTTGGGTTCAACATGTAAGAAGTAGAAAGTACAGGTATTTGAGTTCAACATGTAAGAAGTAGAAAGTACAGGTATTTGGGTTCAACATGTAAGAAGTAGAAAGTACAGGTATTTGTGTTCAACATGTAAGAAGTAGAAAGTACAGGTATTTGAGTTCAACATGTAAGAAGTAGAAAGTACAGGTATTTGTGTTCAACATGTAAGAAGTAGAAAGTACAGGTATTTGTGTTCAACATGTAAGAAGTAGAAAGTACAGGTATTTGAGTTCAACATGTAAGAAGTAGAAAGTACAGGTATTTGGGTTCAAATAATGACAAGACTTTCCAGTGTTGGAAAGTCTTGTCATTAAATGCTTCTTTATCCACTTCTGCTCCACTTCATCTCAGATGTAAATATTGTACTTTTACACCAAATGCATAAACTACGCTTTCTGTTTTTTTTTCTCAATGTCGAGGACGCTTCCTTGGTGGGACATGTCTTCCGAGTCAGTTCCTTCAGAGGCTAGGCAAGAATCCTTCCTGGCATTCGGAGAACGAAGAATGGAACAGGCTAGCAAGTGTGCGTCATATGAGAGTCCCCACCTTAAAGTTTACGCCAAAGATTTTTGAAATTGGTCCGTGCGCAAAGCATTGTGGGGATTTTAAGACCAAGGAGGATACCCATGTGCATTATTAAAATGTGATTATAAAAGCTGTAGTATTTTTGAATACTGTAGTATTTTTTATTTTTACCAGTTTAGCCCTGAGCCTGTTTTTCAGGTCTCAGGCTCGAAAATGACATTCCCAGAACAAATGACCATATCTTCTAAAAGGGTTAAATTAATAATCTTTGTTCTCAAAGTAACGATAAACCTGTGAGTTGGATGTAGAACAGTCAGAATCAATATAGATGTTTTTTATTTTAAAGAAAATTCAGATTGAAAACTGTAAATTATTGTGTCCGTCCAAAAATTCTTTTGTACTTATAGTGAAAACTACCCTTGGATGATGGTAAGGTAGACTGAAAGCTTTAGGAATCCAAAGTACAACATATAATAAGTACC
>JAPTMU010000267.1:157500-163856 GCA_028583405.1 Pogonophryne albipinna
GGGTCATTTAGTGTCTCTTTTAGGTCCTTTAGTGTGTCTTTGTAGTCCTTTTGTGTCTGTTTTTGGTAATTTAATGTCTCCTTTTGGTAGTTTTCTGTGTCTTTGGGTCATTTAGTGTCTCTTTTAGGTCCTTTAGTGTGTCTTTGTAGTCCTTTTGTGTCTGTTTTTGGTCATTTAATGTCTCCTTTTGGTAGTTTGCTGTGTCTTTGGGTCATTTAGTGTCCCTCTTTGGTCCTTTGCTGTATCTTTGAGGTCATTTTGTGTCTCATTTTGGTAGTTTGCTGTGTCTTTGGGTCATTTAGTGTCCCTCTTTGGTCCTTTGCTGTATCTTTGAGGTCATTTTGTGTCTCCTTTTGGTAGTTTTCTGTGTCTTTGGGTCATTTAGTGTCCCTCTTTGGTCCTTTGCTGTATCTTTGAGGTCATTTTGTGTCTCCTTTTGGTAGTTTTCTGTGTCTTTGGGTCATTTAGTGTCCCTCTTTGGTCATTTGGTGTCTCTTTGGTGATCTTTGAAGTCATTTTGTGTCTCCTTATCGGTAGTTTTGTGTCTTCTTTTGGTGGTTTTGTGTCTCTTTGTAGTCATTTATTGTCTATTTTTAATCCTCGTGTGCCTCTGTGTTGTTTGAGTGTTTTGTGTCTTATAGTCATTACAGTGTCTCTTTAGGGTGTGTGTCTCTTTGAGTAACATTTTGTAGATAAAGATGGCCTGTGGCACTTTCAACCCTTTCATTCCTGATCAGGGTTTAAAGTAATTGACTTTATAGAACACAGCAACCCCATCTCTAATATCCACCTAGCAACAGAAAGCACGAGCTGCTGCTGTCCTGATTACTAAATGATTAAAGGGTGAGCAGGTCTTCCCTGTCCTGGTTTTGTGTGTCCACTTATTGAATGTGTGTCAGAGATCCTCATTCCCCGCCGTCTCCTCGGAGATCTGCAAACAGCGTCCATCTGAGAGTCTGAACCCAGAGCAACGTTCCTCAACGATCATCTGAGCGCCAAACACACACCGATTCATAATTACATAAATAAACATGTTTGTATGGCAGCTTTCATCGATGAAATACAGCGCAGTGTTTTAAAACCAGGGGGAATAAGAACATAAGTAAAATGAACATAAAAGACAGGAATGTGTGTGTGAGAGATTGACACTCCTGCTCCACCTCCTGCTGATCCGATGACTTGACCTCCGTCTCCAGAGCGAAGAGATTAAGACTTGAAGAATGACGGAGGATAAAAAGCTCAAACCATCGGTCACATGACCTGACAGACACACACAAACGTGAGAACAAAAATAAAAGATGCAATAATTCAGTACGTAGTGTCTCTACTTTAAAGAGTCCTCTCCTGCTGATGTTCCGGTGTATATCAGTACGTAGTGTCTCTACTTTAAAGAGTCCTCTCCTGCTGATGTTCAGGTGTATATCAGTATGTAGTGTCTCTACTTTAAAGAGTCCTCTCCTGCTGATGCTCAGGTGTATATCAGTATGTAGTGTCTCTACTTTAAAGAGTCCTCTTCTGCTGATGTTCTGGTGAATATCAGTATGTAGTGTCTCTACTTTAAAGAGTCCTCTCCTGCTGATGTTCAGGTGTATATCAGTATGTAGTGTCTCTACTTTAAAGAGTCCTCTCCTGCTGATGTTCAGGTGTATATCAGTATGTAGTGTCTCTACTTTAAAGAGTCCTCTCCTGCTGATGCTCAGGTGTATATCAGTATGTAGTGTCTCTACTTTAAAGAGTCCTCTCCTGCTGATGTTCAGGTGTATATCAGTATGTAGTGTCTCTACTTTAAAGAGTCCTCTCCTGCTGATGTTAAGGTGTATATCAGTATGTAGTGTCTCTACTTTAAATAGTCCTCTCCTGCTGATGTTAAGGTGTATATCAGTATGTAGTGTCTCTACTTTAAAGAGTCCTCTCCTGCTGATGTTCAGGTGTATATCAGTATGTAGTGTCTCTACTTTAAATAGTCCTCTCCTGCTGATGTTAAGGTGTATATCAGTATGTAGTGTCTCTACTTTAAAGAGTCCTCTCCTGCTGATGTTCAGGTGTATATCAGTATGTAGTGTCTCTACTTTAAAGAGTCCTCTCCTGCTGATGTTCAGGTGTATATCAGTATGTAGTGTCTCACCTTTAAAGAGTCCTCTCCTGCTGATGTTCAGGTGTATATCAGTATGTAGTTTTTCTACTTTAAAGATTCCTCTGCTGCTGATGTTCAGGCGTATATCAGTATGTAGTGTCTCTACTTTAAAGAGTCCTCTCCTGCTGATGTTAAGGTGTATATCAGTATGTAGTGTCTCTACTTTAAAGAGTCCTCTCCTGCTGATGTTAAGGTGTATATCAGTATGTAGTGTCTCTACTTTAAATAGTCCTCTCCTGCTGATGTTAAGGTGTATATCAGTATGTAGTGTCTCTACTTTAAAGAGTCCTCTCCTGCTGATGTGCAGGTGTATATCAGTATGTAGTGTCTCTACTTTAAATAGTCCTCTCCTGCTGATGTTAAGGTGTATATCAGTATGTAGTGTCTCTACTTTAAAGAGTCCTCTCCTGCTGATGTTCAGGTGTATATCAGTATGTAGTGTCTCTACTTTAAAGAGTCCTCTCCTGCTGATGTTCAGGTGTATATCAGTATGTAGTGTCTCTCCTTTAAAGAGTCTTCTCCTGCTGATGTTCAGGTGTATATCAGTATGTAGTGTCTCTACTTTAAAGAGTCCTCTCCTGCTGATGTTCAGGTGTATATCAGTATGTAGTGTCTCTACTTTAAAGAGTCCTCTCCTGCTGATGTTCAGGTGTATATCAGTATGTAGTGTCTCTGCTTTAAAGAGTCCTCTCCTGCTGATGTTCAGGTGTATATCAGTATGTAGTGTCTCTACTTTAAAGAGTCCTCTCCTGCTGATGTTCAGGTGTATATCAGTATGTAGTCTCTACTTTAAAGAGTCCTCTCCTGCTGATGCTCAGGTGTATATCAGTATGTAGTCTCTACTTTAAAGAGTCCTCTCCTGCTGATGTTAGGTGTATATCAGTATGTAGTGTCTCTACTTTAAAGAGTCCTCTCCTGCTGATGTTCAGGTGTATATCAGTATGTAGTGTCTCTACTTTAAAGAGTCCTCTCCTGCTGATGTTCAGGTGTATATCAGTATGTAGTGTCTCTACTTTAAAGAGTCCTCTCCTGCTGATGTTCAGGTGTATATCAGTATGTAGTGTCTCTACTTTAAAGAGTCCTCTCCTGCTGATGTTCAGGTGTATATCAGTATGTAGTGTCTCTACTTTAAAGAGTCCTCTCCTGCTGATGTCCAGGTGTATATCAGTATGTAGTGTCTCTACTTTAAAGAGTCCTCTCCTGCTGATGTTCAGGTGTATATCAGTATGTTGTGTCTCTACTTTAAAGAGTCCCCTCCTGCTGATGTTCAGGTGTGTATCAGTATGTAGTGTCTCTACTTTAAAGAGTCCTCTCCTGCTGATGTTCAGGTGTATATCAGTATGTAGTGTCTCTACTTTAAAGAGTCCTCTCCTGCTGATGTTCAGGTGTATATCAGTATGTCGTGTCTCTACTTTAAATAGTCCTCTCCTGCTGATATCCAGGTGTATATCAGTATGTAGTGTCCTCTACTTTAAAGAGTCCTCTCCTGCTGATGTTCAGGTGTATATCAGTATGTAGTGTCTCTACTTTAAAGAGTCCCCTCCTGCTGATTTTCAGGTGTATATCAGTATGTAGTGTCTCTACTTTAAAGAGTCCTCTCCTGCTGATGTTCAGGTGTATATCAGTATGTAGTGTCTCTACTTTAAAGAGTCCTCTCCTGCTGATGTTCAGGTGTATATCAGTATGTAGTTTCTCTACTTTAAAGAGTCCTCTCCTGCTGATGTTTCAGGTGTATATCAGTATGTAGTGTCTCTACTTTAAAGAGTCATCTCCTGCTGATGTTCTGGTGTATATCAGTATGTAGTGTCTCTACTTTAAAGAGTCCTCTCCTGCTGATGTTCAGGTGTATATCAGTATGTAGTGTCTCTACTTTAAAGAGTCCTCTCCTGCTGATGCTCAGGTGTATATCAGTATGTAGTGTCTCTACTTTAAAGAGTCCTCTCCTGCTGATGTTCAGGTGTATATCAGTATGTAGTGTCTCTACTTTAAAGAGTCCTCTCCTGCTGATGTTCAGGTGTATATCAGTATGTAGTGTCTCTACTTTAAAGAGTCCTCTCCTGCTGATGTTCAGGTGTATATCAGTATGTAGTGTCTCTACTTTAAATAGTCCTCTCCTGCTGATGTTAAGGTGTATATCAGTATGTAGTGTCTCTACTTTAAAGAGTCCTCTCTCCTGCTGATGTTCAGGTGTATATCAGTATGTAGTGTCTCTACTTTAAAGAGTCCTCTCCTGCTGATGTTCAGGTGTATATCAGTATGTAGTGTCTCTACCTTTAAAGAGTCCTCTCCTGCTGATGTTCAGGTGTATATCAGTATGTAGTGTCTCTACTTTAAAGATTCCTCTGCCTGCTGATGTTCAGGCTGTATATCAGTATGTAGTGTCTCTACTTTAAAGAGTCCTCTCCTGCTGATGTTAAGGTGTATATCAGTATGTAGTGTCTCTACTTTAAAGAGTCCTCTCCTGCTGATGTTCAGGTGTATATCAGTATGTAGTGTCTCTACTTTAAATAGTCCTCTCCTGCTGATGTTAAGGTGTATATCAGTATGTAGTGTCTCTACTTTAAAGAGTCCTCTCCTGCTGATGTGCAGGTGTATATCAGTATGTAGTGTCTCTACTTTAAATAGTCCTCTCCTGCTGATGTTAAGGTGTATATCAGTATGTATGTGTCTCTACTTTAAAGAGTCCTCTCCTGCTGATGTTCAGGTGTATATCAGTATGTAGTGTCTCTACTTTAAAGAGTCCTCTCCTGCTGATGTTCAGGTGTATATCAGTATGTAGTGTCTCTCCTTTAAAGAGTCTTCTCCTGCTGATGTTCAGGTGTATATCAGTATGTAGTGTCTCTACTTTAAAGAGTCCTCTCCTGCTGATGTTCAGGTGTATATCAGTATGTAGTGTCTCTACTTTAAAGAGTCCTCTCCTGCTGATGTTCAGGTGTATATCAGTATGTAGTGTCTCTGCTTTAAAGAGTCCTCTCCTGCTGATGTTCAGGTGTATATCAGTATGTAGTGTCTCTACTTTAAAGAGTCCTCTCCTGCTGATGTTCAGGTGTATATCAGTATGTAGTCTCTACTTTAAAGAGTCCTCTCCTGCTGATGCTCAGGTGTATATCAGTATGTAGTCTCTACTTTAAAGAGTCCTCTCCTGCTGATGTTTAGGTGTATATCAGTATGTAGTGTCTCTACTTTAAAGAGTCCTCTCCTGCTGATGCTTCAGGTGTATATCAGTATGTAGTGTCTCTACTTTAAAGAGTCCTCTCCTGCTGATGTTCAGGTGTATATCAGTATGTAGTGTCTCTACTTTAAAGAGTCCTCTCCTGCTGATGTTCAGGTGTATATCAGTATGTAGTGTCTCTACTTTAAAGATTCCCCTCTGCTGATGTTCATGGTGTATATCAGTATGTAGTGTCTCTACTTTAAAGAGTCCTTCTCCTGCTGATGTTCAGGTGTATATCAAGTATGTAGTGTCTCTACTTTAAAGAGTCCTCTCCTGCTGATGTTCAGGTGTATATCAGTATGTAGTGTCTCTACTTTAAAGAGTCCTCTCCTGCTGATGTCAGGTTGTATATCAGTATGTAGTGTCTCTACTTTAAAGAGTCCTCTCCTGCTGATGTTCAGGTGTATATCAGTATGTAGTGTCTCTACTTTAAAGAGTCCTCTCCTGCTGATGTCTCAGGTGTATATCAGTATGTAGTGTCTCTACTTTAAAGAGTCCTCTCCTGCTGATGTTCAGGTGTATATCAGTATGTAGTGTCTCTACTTTAAAGAGTCCTCTCCTGCTGATGCTCAGGTGTATATCAGTATGTAGTGTCTCTACTTTAAAGAGTCCTCTCCTGCTGATGTTCAGGTGTATATCAGTATGTAGTGTCTCTACTTTAAAGAGTCCTCTCCTGCTGATGTTCAGGTGTATATCAGTATGTAGTGTCTCTACTTTAAAGAGTCCTCTCCTGCTGATGTTCAGGTGTATATCAGTATGTAGTTTCTCTACTTTAAAGAGTCCTCTCCTGCTGATGTTCAGGTGTATATCAGTATGTAGTCTCTACTTTAAAGAGTCATCTCCTGCTGATGTTCTGGTGTATATCAGTATGTAGTGTCTCTACTTTAAAGAGTCTCTCCTGCTGATGTTCAGGTGTATATCAGTATGTAGTGTCTCTACTTTAAAGAGTCCTCTCTGCGATGCTCAGGTGTATATCAGTATGTAGTGTCTCTACTTTAAAGAGTCCTC
>JAPTMU010000267.1:164856-242356 GCA_028583405.1 Pogonophryne albipinna
TCTGACCATCTGTGGAGAGAGAGAGGTACTGACCATCTGTGGAGAGAGAGAGGTACTGACCATCTGTGGGAGAGAGAGAGGTACTGACCATCTGTGGGAGAGAGAGAGGTACTGACCATCTGTGGAGAGAGAGAGGTACTGACCATCTGTGGTTACCCGATATCAGCGGTGGCACTAGACTTTTTCGCTGCCCGTCATGTTGACGGACAGGATCGTAACATTTCCGTCAAAATCCATTATTACTAGGGGTGTAACGGTATCCGTATTCGTCCCGTACCGTCACGGTTCGGACGTCACGGTTCAGACGTCAGGGTTCGGACGTCACGGTTCAGACGTCACGGTTCGGACGTCACGGTTCGGACGTCACGGTTCAAACGTCACGGTTCGGACGTCACGGTTCGGACGTCACGGTTCAGACGTCAGGGTTCGGACGTCACGGTTCAAACGTCACGGTTCAGACGTCACGGTTCGGACGTCACGGTTCAGACGTCAGGGTTCGGACGTCACGGTTCAGACGTCACGGTTCGGACGTCACGGTTCGGACGTCACGGTTCGGCCCATGCAGTCACACGACGAATGCTCCTTTTTTTTTGCGAGTGGGAAAAAAGTCTGTCACTCAGGGCAGTATCCACTACACTATTTATAATCCAGGGGGCGGTATTGCTTCTAAAAGCTGTTTGCCAGCCGCCCTTAAACAACAAATGAAGAACAAGAAGAAAACACAACAAAACGAACAAAATACAAGAAGAAGAAAAGTTAGTTTGGCGATTTCAGATCTCACACAGGAGCTAGGACCCACCTGCTTCTTTTAAAGCAGCTGTGTGGGAACATTTCGGGTTCCCTGTGGACTACAATAACGATGGAGTGAGGGAGTGGTGGATCGGACGAGGACGGTGTGTCGCCGTTGTTCTACAGTGGTGCGGTATGCTAATGGAACACACGCCAAACACGCTAAATCATATCAGAAGGCATCACCCAGATTTGCCAATCACCGGAGCCCAAAAGACAACAGCAGTTCAACAGCTGATCCCCGCTGTTTTTAAGAAGCCAATAGACATGAAAGCAGAGGGACCAAAATACATTTATTTTTAAACTGAAACTTGTACTACTGTTCAAACATAAATAACAGCAAACCTGGAATTATGCATTTGGGACTTTTTTTTGCTTTTTCTTGTTGTACCGAACCGTACCGAACCGTGACCTCCAAACCGAGGTACGAACCGAACCGTGACTTCTGTGAACCGTTACACCCCTAATTATTACCCGTCGGTCTACTCTGTACACAACTCTGACGGGGGGGCGGAGAGAGAGAGAGAGAGAGAGAGAGAGAGAGAGAGAGAGAGAGAGAGAGAGAGAGAGAGAGAGAGAGAGAGAGAGAGAGAGAGAGAGAGAGAGAGAGAGAGAGAGAGAGAGAGAGAGAGAGAGAGAGAGAGAGAGAGAGAGAGAGAGAGAGAGAGAATGCTCGTGAACTGTCAACGGAGGGAGGGAGGTATTGTTAGCGCCGGTATTATGCCCACTGCACCTCGCTGGAGTGCACACAGCGTAAAGCAAAAACTCACAGACATTTCAATGAACAGGCAAAGTTAGGGTTGGAAACGGTATTACATTACATGTCACTTGTTAGACGCTTTTATCCAAAGCGACGTACATACTCAATACTGAGGGCAATCCCCACAGGAGCAATTTGGGGTGAAGTATCTTGCCCAGGGACACAACGACATGCTGACTGCAGTGGGGTTTGAACCTGTCCACTGCGCCACACGCCTCCCTTTATCATTCCTTTTTGGCGGGCATGCATAACACGGCATAACACCGGAGCCTCGCTGCGGGAAGCTTTGGCGCTGTTCCGAGTTTGTTTTAATCTGACTGCTTTCAGATGTTTCCGTCATTGTTAAAATAAATCCGTCATAGACTGAAAATATTCGGTTAATGTGACCTCTTCCCGATATGTAGCGCAAGTTGTCCGACATGTTGGACAGCTATGTACGGCAACCCAAACAGGACATTTGATGTTCGTAATCAAAAGTCATCATTATATGACCCTTGCAGAGAAACTCCAAAGCTGGGAAAGACCTTTGAGATTTAGCAATAATTGTCATATAAGAAAAATACTGATCTAATAACAGAGGTTAGTTCTTGATTCAACTTTTTATGTCAGTTCCCTTTTCCAGGAATGTCAATGCAGTCCAGTTGTCCCCAACCACCGGTCCACAGACTGGTACTGGTCCAGTGGTCATTTGGTACCGGGCCGAACAGAAAGATTGAATAAATAATGAAAGATGTTGTATTTTGAAAAGTGAGAAGATACATCTGTCTCAGTCATGTGATGCTTCATAAAGGAAGCTAGCAGCAGGTGGCCTTAAAGTGTGTTTCAGACAACCCTCTGCAGGACAGGGGATCCTGAGGTCGCCAGGAAGGAAAACCCTGCTTAAATTTCCAACGTGGACTGGACATAAGAGACACACTCCAGGTGTCATTGTCTCCATTAGCCCTAGATTGGACCAGCTCGTTGCAGAACCTCAAGCTCAGGGCTCCCACACCTTCTGCACTTCATATTTGTTTTATGCCGGTCATATCATTTTATTTTGTCATATTTATCCCCCGACCTCTTGGATGCCGGCCCGTGAAAATATTGTCTAACATGAAACCGGTCCATGGCCCAAAAAAAGTTTAAAATCTTAAACTGTTTGTTTCTCTGTTCTTAGTCCGGACGGCAGCTACACTGAAGACAACAGCGCTGAGCTTCACTTCAAGTCCCGCAGCTCCGAGTTTGATGATGACTTCGATGATGAAGAACCATTACCGAGCATCGGCACCTGCAAGTCCCTCTACCCGTTTCAAGGTACAGTAGATCAGAACTAGCCTCGGTACAGGAGCTGTGCAGGTACACAGTGAGGTCTCCTGTCTGCAGGGTCAGGAGACCACTGATGCCCCGGTAGGGTACAGGACTTTTGTTCTGAGACCCAAGAGTGTCGTCAGGAACAAAAAGTCAGAGAGAAACGAGAAAAGTTAGGGACAGAAGACGACCCAGGTCATTAACACACTGTACCCGGGTCATTAACACACTGTACCTGGGTCATTAACACACTGTACCCGGGTCATTAACACACTGTACCCGGGTCATTAACACACTGTACCCGGGTCATTAACACACTGTACCTGGGTCATTAACACACATTAGCACACTGTACCTGGGTCATTAGCACACTGTACCCGGGTCATTAGCACACTGTACTCGGGTCATTAACACACTGTACCCGGGTCATTAGCACACATTAGCACACTGTACCTGGGTCATTAGCACACTGTACCCGGGTCATTAGCACACTGTACTCGGGTCATTAACACACTGTACCCGGGTCATTAGCACACTGTACCCGGGTCATTAGCACACTGTACCTGGGTCATGTTGTTTGTTTGTAGCCTTTATTTAACCGGGTGAAAGCCCCTTGAGATCAAAATATCTCTTTTTCAAGGGTGACCTGCAGGACATTGGTTACAAATGTAACATACAAACAACAAAACAACAATAAGGATGACATACAACATAATGTACAGGGTACAGTTTACAAACTCTATTCACAGTGACAGGTACCATGAGTATCAAACAGCATGGCACCCAGCCGAGTTTTAAAATGATGCAGGGGAACCAAAGTGCTCAGTTTTAAACATTTTTGCAGACTGTTCCAAGTTAGTGGAGCTGCACAACTAAAAGCTATCTTCCCGTCGTGTCTGTATTCATGCTGTGATTGATCTGCTGCAGGTCAGAATGAAGGCACTCTGTCGATGGTGGAGGGGGAACTACTTTCTGTTGTGGAAGAAGACAAAGGTGACGGCTGGACAAGAGTACGGAGGAACCTGGAGGAGGAGGGATATGTCCCCACCTCCTACATCAAAGTCTTCCTGGAAAGCAGTGCCAAAGGTGCCATGACATACATATGACCTTAATACCACCTTAATATGACCTGTATTACCTTAATATGACCTTAATATAACCTGTATTACCTTAATATGACCTTAATATGACCCCTACGTGACCTTTAAATGAACCTGAAACCTTAAACGGACCTCGGAATGTCATCACGTCTATTGCCATGGTTACAGCAGCAGCCCTTCTGGTAACACCTCTCACAGTTAAGCCCCACCCACACCGTCAGTGTCAGACAGAGGCAGCCAATCATTTCAAGCAGGTGGCGGGACTTCCTGTTCTACTGCTGGTACATGAGGCAGGCGTTTCATTAATTAATTAAGATGGAGAATAACGACTTGAACCCAATCTGAATCTCATCTCAGTCGGTCCTCCGGTTCTACCTGTCTTGTGCTCATGTATAAAATATTAGACCCTCCTTATCTTTGGTGTTAAACCCATGAAGCTTCATTATCCACACTCATGATTTCAGCAGTGAGACTGCAGGCAGATGTCTGTCTCACTCTACGATTTCTAACATATCTACCTGTCTGTCTCTCTGTCTTTCCTTATGTATCTGTCTCTCTACCTGTCTCTCTCTCTCTACCTGTCTCTCTCTCTCTACCTGTCTCTCTGTCTGTGTCCTCTAGGCTTTGTGCAGAGTAGTCGGCTAGTCTAGCCAGAGAGGACGTCCCGCCACAGGAAGTGATGTAAAGGAAAGGTAACAGCTTTTCATTGGACAGTTAACCTCTGAGATATGTGAGCCAATCAGAGGACAGACTGCTGTCAGTACCTGATGGAGGACTGCGACATCAGCAGGAATTAGACAGATCCCAGAAACAGGTCAAAGACCAGGGATTAGACAGACCCACCTTAATCATTACTCATCATCAGCTCAGATTTTATATTAGTTTGTTTAAATGTGTAACAGAGCTGCAGGATGTAGTACTTTTGTGTTGGTCCCTGAAGGCAGCATCTCCCTGGTCCAATGGGCTTTCTCCATGTGGTTTTGGATAATTGCAGAAAATAATCTATGTGAAACAAATGTTTATGATACTTAAAGTTTAGATCAGCAGGATAATCTCAACATATTAACACCACTTTCATATTTCTGAAAAAAGCTAACTGTAGGCTATAAAGGAACTACAGCACGGTCACATGAATTCACGTCACCACCGCTAAGCTAAAGGCTAATGTTGGGCTATAAAGGAACTACAGCACGGTCACATGACTTCACGTCACCACCGCTAAGCTAAAGGCTAATGTTGGGCTATAAAGGAACTACAGCACGGTCACATGACTTCACGTCACCACCGCTAAGCTAAAGGCTAATGTTGGGCTATAAAGGAACTACAGCACGGTCACATGACTTCACGTCACCACCGCTAAGCTAAAGGCTAATGTTGGGCTATAAAGGAACTACATCACGGTCACATGACTTCACGTCACCACCGCTAAGCTAAAGGCTAATGTTGGGCTATAAAGGAACTACATCACGGTCACATGACTTCACGTCACCACCGCTAAGCTAAAGGAGGCTAATGTTGGGCTATAAAGGAGCTACAGCACGGTCACATGACTTCACGTCACCACCGCTAAGCTAAAGGAGGCTAATGTTGGGCTATAAAGGAACTACAGCACGGTCACATGACTTCACGTCACCACCGCTAAGCTAAAGGCTAATGTTGGGCTATAAAGGAACTACATCACGGTCACATGACTTCACGTCACCACCGCTAAGCTAAAGGCTAATGTTGGGCTATAAAGGAACTACATCACGGTCACATGACTTCACGTCACCACCGCTAAGCTAAAGGCTAATGTTGGGCTATAAAGGAACTACATCACGGTCACATGACTTCACGTCACCACCGCTAAGCTAAAGGAGGCTAATGTTGGGCTATAAAGGAGCTACAGCACGGTCACATGACTTCACGTCACCACCGCTAAGCTAAAGGAGGCTAATGTTGGGCTATAAAGGAACTACAGCACGGTCACATGACTTCACGTCACCACCGCTAAGCTAAAGGAGGCTAATGTTGGGCTATAAAGGAACTACAGCACGGTCACATGACTTCACATCACCACCGCTAAGCTAAAGGAGGCTAATGTTGGGCTATAAAGGAACTACATCACGGTCACATGACTTCACGTCACCACCGCTAAGCTAAAGGAGGCTAATGTTGGGCTATAAAGGAACTACAGCACGGTTACATGACTTCACGTCACCACTGCTAAGCTAAAGGTGGCTAATGTTGGGCTATAAAGGAACTACAGCACGGTCACATGACTTCACGTCACCACCGCTAAGCTAAAGGAGGCTAATGTTGGGCTATAAAGGAACTACAGCACGGTCACATGACTTCACATCACCACCGCTAAGCTAAAGGAGGCTAATGTTGGGCTATAAAGGAACTACATCACGGTCACATGACTTCACGTCACCACCGCTAAGCTAAAGGTGGCTAATGTTGGGCTATAAAGGAACTACAGCACGGTTACATGACTTCACGTCACCACCGCTAAGCTAAAGGTGGCTAATGTTGGGCTATAAAGGAACTACAGCACGGTCACATGACTTCACGTCACCACCGCTAAGCTAAAGGAGGCTAATGTTGGGCTATAAAGGAACTACAGCACGGTCACATGACTTCACGTCACCAGTGGGGTATTTACTGACGTATTTTATGAGGTAGAACAGAACGTTTAAGTCTCTTCAGCTTGTGTTAACCACAGACCTTATTTCAGGATAACAACCAAAAACACATTCAGAAACCATTGACTTCCAAACAGGAAGGGATTATCTGCTGACTCTTGGCAGGGTTTTGGGACTCATTCCTGCAGAATGTAAAAACACACATTAACGTTTAGTTGAAAAGGATTCTTTATTCACAAACAGCAGAAAACTGATTAAATACTAACTTTTTATCTCATTGTGTTTCCGTTTCTGATTCACTGACTAACTGACATGAGATCAGTTTCACCTTTTGAATTCAAACTGAGAAATCTAAATGTAAAAAATGAATGTTAGTAAAACTGTGTTATTGATCAAACATTATGGAGGATGCTTCCTCCGAATAAAGGACTAAAGGATATGTGTGTGATCTGAGGCCTCTGTAGAAACGCTATCAACTCCTTCTCTAGAGATTTCAATTTTTATTGTGTAAATAAATTCTATGCTGAACAGGTGTAGCCTGCCCCTGTATATCTGCTGACATTAGCCCCAACCCCTGCATACCTGCTGACATTAGCCCCGCCCCCTGTATATCTGCTGAAATGAGCCCCGCCCCCTGTATACCTGCTGACATTAGCCCTGCCCCCTGTATATCTGCTGAAATGAGCCCCGCCCCCTGTATATCTGCTGAAATGAGCCCCAACCCCTGCATACCTGCTGACATTAGCCCCGCCCCCTGTATATCTGCTGAAATGAGCCCCAACGCCTGCATACCTGCTGACATTAGCCCCGCCCCCTGTATATCTGCTGAAATGAGCCCCGCCCCCTGTATACCTGCTGACATTAGCCCTGCCCCCTGTATATCTGCTGAAATGAGCCCCGCCCCCTGTATACCTGCTGACATTAGCCCTGCCCCCTGTATACCTGCTGACATTAGCCCTGCCCCCTGTATACCTGTATACCTGCTGACATTAGCCCTGCCCCCTGTATACCTGCTGACATTAGCCCTGCCCCCTGTATACCTGTATACCTGCTGACATTAGCCCTGCCCCCTGTATACCTGCTGACATTAGCCCTGCCCCCTGTATACCTGCTGACATTAGCCCTGCCCCCTGTATACCTGCTGACATTAGCCCTGCCCCTGTATACCTGCTGACATTAGCCCTGCCCCCTGTATACCTGCTGACATTAGCCCTGCCCCCTGTATACCTGCTGACATTAGCCCTGCCCCCTGTATACCTGCTGACATTAGCCCTGCCCCCTGTATACCTGCTGACATTAGCCCTGCCCCCTGTATACCTGCTGACATTAGCCCTGCCCCCTGTATACCTGCTGACATTAGCCCGGCGCCGTGTATACCTGCTGACATTAGCCCAGCGCCGTGTATACCTGCTGACATTAGCCCCTCCCCCTGTATACCTACAAACATTAGCCCCTCCCCCTGCATACCTACAAACATTAGCTCCGCCCCTTTATGCTAACATTAGCCCTGCCCCACACTAACAAGCATGTAATAACCCCACCCCCACATTAAAAGCATGTAATAACCACGCCCCCACATTAATTGCGTGTGTTAGCCCCTCCCACACATTCATTACGTGTGATAGCACCTCCCACACATTCATTGCGCGTGGTAGCCCCCCTCTATAACTCCTCACATTAGCCCTGCCCCTGTATGCTAACATTACCCCCAACCCGGACTAACAAGCATGTATCAGCCTCACCCCCACATGAAGAGGGTGTTAGCCCCGCCCCCACATAAAGAGGGTGCTAGCCCCGTCCCCACATAAAGAGGATGCTAGCCCTGCCCCCACATAGAGAGGTTGTTAGCCCCGCCCCCACACAAAGAGGTTCATGTCCCGTCCCCACATAAAGAGGGTGTTAGCCCCGTACCCACATAAAGAGGGTGTTAGCCCCGCCCCCACATAGAGAGGTTGTTAGCCCCGCCCCCACACAAAGAGGTTCATGTCCCGTCCCCACATAAAGAGGGTGTTAGCCCCATCCCCACACAAAGAGGTTCATGTCCCGTCCCCACATAAAGAGGGTGTTAGCCCCGCCCCCACATAAAGAGGGTGTTAGCCCCGCCCCCACACTACGAGGTTCATGGCCCGCCCCCACACTACGAGGTTCATGTCCCGTCCCCACATAAAGAGGGTGTTAGCCCCGCCCCCATATAAAGAGGGTGTTAGCCCCGCCCCCTGCTTGTTGTTAAATATTTTCTGTGATGTTGAGGAGTTACTAATTTTTTATTTTTGGACTGCTGATCATGCTTTTCTACAACTTCCTGTATGTTAACCTTTCAAAATAAAGTACGCTATGAATGAAACGGGTTAGTTATTTTGATAATATCTCCCTCAGATTTCTTCACCAGAACATCAGATAAAGGCTCTTTATGACATCACTATGTGCACCAGCAGGAGCTACTGGGACGGCTGTGGGAACAATAAAGGATTTCTGATCATGTGTCGTTTAATGAAAATGTGTTATTCCTTCACAATAATACAATACTGATTTATGAAGAACATCTTTCAATGTTCATCATCATTATTATTATATATTATTATCATCATAATTATTAGTATTAATATTATCATTATTATTATTAATAATATTATTATTATTATTATTATTATTATTATTATAACAGGAGATGCTTTGAGACATTATTCATTATTATTCATTATTCTCACTTCTGTCTTCCTGTGACAAAATGTTCCTCATTTCTGCTGAAACCAACAGACTGAGTGTGAACCACACACACACACACACACACTCATGTTTCCATGACGACGACCTGAGATGAAATGATTAATTTAGGGACATTTTCTCGCCCATCTGCCTCTGTGTGTTCAGAGAGAGGAAGGGGTGGGGGGGGGCTGCTTGGTGCTAACAGGGTTTCTGCTTACAGACCATCAAGACAGCGTACTACCAACCCATATCATTACTTTAACCAGTACCATTACACTAACCAGTACCATTACTCTAACCAGCACCATTAGACCAACCAGTACAATTACACTAACCAGCACCATTACTCTAACCAGCACCATTAGACCAACCAGTACCATTACACTAACCAGTACCATTACACTAACCAGTACCATTACTCTAACCAGCACCATTAGACCAACCAGTACCATTACACTAACCAGTACCATTACTCTAACCAGCACCATTAGACCAACCAGTACCATTACACTAACCAGCACCATTACTCTAACCAGCACCATTAGACCAACCAGTACCATTATACTAACCAGTACCATTACACTAACCAGTACCATTACTCTAACCAGCACCATTAGACCAACCAGTACCATTACACTAACCAGTACCATTACTCTAACCAGCACCATTAGACCAACCAGTACCATTACTCTAACCAGCACCATTAGACCAACCAGTACCATTACACTAACCAGTACCATTACACTAACCAGTACCATTACTCTAACCAGCACCATTAGACCAACCAGTACCATTACACTAACCAGCACCATTACTCTAACCAGCACCATTAGACCAACCAGTACCATTACACTAACCAGTACCATTACTCTAACCAGCACCATTAGACCAACCAGTACCATTACACTAACCAGTACCATTACACTCACCAGTACCATTACATTCTCCAGTACCATTACACTAACCAGTACCATTACACTCTCCAATACCATTACACTCTCCAGTACCATTATACTAACCAGTACCATTACACTCTCCAGTACCATTACATTCTCCAGTACCATTATACTAACCAGTACCATTACACTCTCCAGTACCATTACATTCTCCAGTACCATTATACTAACCAGTACCATTACACTCTCCAGTACCATTACACTCTCCAGTACCATTATACTAACCAGTACCATTACACTCTCCAGTACCATTACACTCTCCAGTACCATTATACTAACCAGTACCATTACACTCTCCAGTACCATTATAATAACGGGACCATTATAGTAACCAGTAGCATTATACTAACCAGTACCATTATACTAACCAGTAGCATTATAATAACCAGCACCATTTCCACTAACCAGTACCATTACACTAACCAGTACCATTATACTCACCAGTACCATTACACTCTCCAGTACCATTACACTAACCAGTACCATTACACTCTCCAGTACCATTATACTCACCAGTACTATTATAATAATGGGACCATTATACTAACCAAGTATACGTTATACTAACCAGTAGCATTATAATAACCAGCACCATTTCCACTAACCAGTACCATTACACTAACCAGTACCATTATACTCACCAGTACCATTATACCAACCAGTACCATTACACTAACCAGTACCATTATATTAACGGGACCATTATACTAACCAGGACAATTTCCACTAACCAGGACCATTATACTCACCAGTACCATTTAATAACGGGACCATTATACTGACCAGTACCATTTAATAACAGGACCATTATACTGACCAGTACCATTTAATAACGGGACCATTATACTGACCAGTACCATTTCCAATAACCAGTACCATTTAATAACGGGACCATTATACTGACCAGTACCATTATACTCACCAGTACCATTTAATAACGGGACCATTATACTGACCAGTACCATTATACTGACCAGTACCATTTAATAACGGGACCATTATACTCACCAGTACCATTATACTCACCAGTACCATTTAATAACGGGACCATTATACTGACCAGTACCATTATACTGACCAGTACCATTTAATAACGGGACCATTATACTGACCAGTACCATTATACTCACCAGTACCATTTAATAACGGGACCATTATACTGACCAGTACCATTATACTCACCAGTACCATTTAATAACGGGAACATTATACTGACCAGTACCATTATACTAACCAGTACCATTTAATAACGGGACCATTATACTGACCAGTACCATTATACTGACCAGTACCATTTAATAACGGGACCATTATACTGACCAGTACCATTATACTCACCAGTACCATTTAATAACGGGACCATTATACTGACCAGTACCATTATACTGACCAGTACCATTTAATAACGGGACCATTATACTCACCAGTACCATTATACTCACCAGTACCATTATACTCACCAGTACCATTTATACTCACCAGTACCATTTATACTCACCAGTACCATTTATACTAGCCAGGACCATCGTTACATCCGTCTTGTTGTTATTTCTGCATACATTCAACGCATTCATGAAGACTAACCTGGAATCAGCTTCATACCGCTGTGGTGACATCAGCTGCTGTGAAGACCATCCTCACACACACACAGACACACAGACACACACACACACACACACACACACACACACACACACACACACACACACACACACACACACACACACACACACACACACACACACACACACACACACACACAGGAGGGGGGAGGAGGAGGAAGAGCAGGAAGAAGCATATACAACAGACTGTGAGCGGATAGCCTTGAGATAGCCTGCTTAGCAGATAGACTGCTTAGCAGATAGACTGGGTACAGATAGCCTGGGTACAGATAGCCTGGGTACAGATAGACTGGTTACAGATAGACTGGTTACAGATAGCCTGGGTAAATATAGCCTGGGTAAAGATAGCCTGGTTACAGATAGCCTGGGTACAGATAGCCTGGGTACAGATAGCCTGGGTACAGATAGACTGGTTACAGATAGCCTGGGTACAGATAGCCTGGGTACAGATAGCCTGGGTACAGATAGGCTGGGTACAGATAGCCTGGGTACAGATAGCCTGGTGGAGGTGACGGAGGATGGAGTCGGAGGAGAGCCTGCTGAATGTGTTCGTGCTGCTGCTGTTCGGATCTCTGCTCACCGTGGTGAGTACCTTCCTATTTATAGCTGCACCGTCCTGCATTCATAGTATATATACTCATATCATTCATAGTATATATACTCATATATCATTCATAGTATATATACTCATATCATTCATAGTATATATACTCATATATCATTCATAGTATATATACTCATATATCATTCATAGTATATATACTCATATCATTCATAGTATATATACTCATATCATTCATAGTATATATACTCATATCATTCATAGTATATATACTCATATATCATTCATAGTATATATACTCATATCATTCATAGTATATATACTCATATATCATTCATAGTATATATACTCATATATCATTCATAGTATATATACTCATATATCATTCATAGTATATATACTCATATCATTCATAGTATATATACTCATATATCATTCATAGTATATATACTCATATCATTCATAGTATATATACTCATATATCATTCATAGTATATATACTCATATATCATTCATAGTATATATACTCATATATCATTCATAGTATATATACTCATATATCATTCATAGTATATATACTCATATATCATTCATAGTATATATACTCATATATCATTCATAGTATATATACTCATATCATTCATAGTATATATACTCATATCATTCATAGTATATATACTCATATCATTCATAGTATATATACTCATATCATTCATAGTATATATACTCATATCATTCATAGTATATATACTCATATATCATTCATAGTATATATACTCATATCATTCATAGTATATATACTCATATCATTCATAGTATATATACTCATATATCATTCATAGTATATATACTCATATCATTCATAGTATATATACTCATATATCATTCATAGTATATATACTCATATCATTCATAGTATATATACTCATATATCATTCATAGTATATATACTCATATCATTCATAGTATATATACTCATATATCATTCATAGTATATATACTCATATATCATTCATAGTATATATACTCATATCATTCATAGTATATATACTCATATATCATTCATAGTATATATACTCATATCATTCATGGTATATATACTCATATCATTCATAGTATATATACTCATATATCATTCATAGTATATATACTCATATATCATTCATAGTATATATACTCATATATCATTCATAGTATATATACTCATATATCATTCATAGTATATATACTCATATATCATTCATAGTATATATACTCATATCATTCATAGTATATATATACTCATATCATTCATAGTATATATACTCATATATCATTCATAGTGTATATACTCATATCATTCATAGTATATATACTCATATATCATTCATAGTATATATACTCATATCATTCATAGTATATATACTCATATATCATTCATAGTATATATACTCATATCATTCATAGTATATATACTCATATATCATTCATAGTATATATACTCATATCATTCATAGTATATATACTCATATATCATTCATAGTATATATACTCATATCATTCATAGTATATATACTCATATATCATTCATAGTATATATACTCATATCACTTCATAGTATATATACTCATATCATTCATAGTATATATACTCATATCATTCATAGTATATATACTCATATATCATTCATAGTATATATACTCATATATCATTCATAGTATATATACTCATATATCATTCATAGTATATATACTCATATCATTCATAGTATATATACTCATATATCATTCATAGTATATATACTCATATCATTCATAGTATATATACTCATATATCATTCATAGTATATATACTCATATCACTCATAGTATATATACTCATATCATTCATAGTATATATACTCATATCATTCATAGTATATATACTCATATATCATTCATAGTATATATACTCATATATCATTCATAGTATATATACTCATATCATTCATAGTATATATACTCATATATTATTCATAGTATATATACTCATATATCATTCATAGTATATATACTCATATCATTCATAGTATATATACTCATATATCATTCATAGTATATATACTCATATCATTCATAGTATATATACTCATATCATTCATAGTATATATACTCATATATCATTCATAGTATATATACTCATATATCATTCATAGTATATATACTCATATCATTCATAGTATATATACTCATATATCATTCATAGTATATATACTCATATCATTCATAGTATATATACTCATATATCATTCATAGTATATATACTCATATATCATTCATAGTATATATACTCATATATCATTCATAGTATATATACTCATATCATTCATAGTATATATACTCATATATCATTCATAGTATATATACTCATATATCATTCATAGTATATATACTCATATCACTCATAGTATATATACTCATATCATTCATAGTATATATACTCATATCATTCATAGTATATATACTCATATATCATTCATAGTATATATACTCATATATCATTCATAGTATATATACTCATATCATTCATAGTATATATACTCATATATCATTCATAGTATATATACTCATATCATTCATAGTATATATACTCATATCATTCATAGTATATATACTCATATCATTCATAGTATATATACTCATATCATTCATAGTATATATACTCATATATCATTCATAGTATATATACTCATATATCATTCATAGTATATATACTCATATATCATTCATAGTATATATACTCATATATCATTCATAGTATATATACTCATATATCATTCATAGTATATATATATATGTCCATATATACGATAGGGTTAGCGCACAAGTCCATACGATAGGGTTAGCGCACAAGTCCATACGATAGGGTTAGCGCACAAGTCCATACGATAGGGTTAGCGCACAAGTCCATACGTTAGGGTTAGCGCACAAGTCCATACGATAGGGTTAGCGCACAAGTCCATACGATAGGGTTAGCGCACAAGTCCATACGATAGGGTTAGCGCACAAGTCCATACGATAGGGTTAGCGCAGAAGTCCATACGATAGGGTTAGCGCACAAGTCCATACGATAGGGTTAGCGCACAAGTCCATACGTTAGGGTTAGCGCACAAGTCCATACGATAGGGTTAGCGCACAAGTCCATAAAATAGGGTTAGCGCACAAGTCCATACGTTAGGGTTAGCGCACAAGTCCATACGTTAGGGTTAGCGCACAAGTCCATACGATAGGGTTAGCGCACAAGTCCATACGATAGGGTTAGCGCACAAGTCCATACAATAGGGTTAGCGCACAAGTCCATACGATAGGGTTAGCGCACATGTCCATACGTTAGGGTTAGCGCACAAGTCCATACGATAGGGTTAGCGCACAAGTCCATACGATAGGGTTAGGGTACATGTCCATACGATAGGGTTAGCGCACAAGTCCATACGATAGGGTTAGGGTACATGTCCATACGATAGGGTTAGGGTACATGTCCATACGATAGGGTTAGCGCACAAGTCCATACGATAGGGTTAGGGTACATGTCCATAAGTTAGGGTTAGCGCACAAGTCCATACGATAGGGTTAGGGTACATGTCCATACGATAGGGTTAGCGCACAAGTCCATACGATAGGGTTAGGGTACATGTCCATACGATAGGGTTAGGGTACATGTCCATACGATAGGGTTAGCGCACAAGTCCATACGATAGGGTTAGGGTACATGTCCATAAGTTAGGGTTAGCGCACAAGTCCATACGTTAGGGTTAGGGTACATGTCCATAAGTTAGGGTTAGCGCACAAGTCCATACGTTAGGGTTAGCGCACAAGTCTATATACTCATATCATTCATAGTATATATACTCATATATCATTCATAGTATATATACTCATATCATTCATAGTATATATACTCATATATCATTCATAGTATATATACTCATATCACTCATAGTATATATACTCATATCATTCATAGTATATATACTCATATCATTCATAGTATATATACTCATATATCATTCATAGTATATATACTCATATATCATTCATAGTATATATACTCATATATCATTCATAGTATATATACTCATATCATTCATAGTATATATACTCATATATCATTCATAGTATATATACTCATATCATTCATAGTATATATACTCATATATCATTCATAGTATATATACTCATATCACTCATAGTATATATACTCATATCATTCATAGTATATATACTCATATCATTCATAGTATATATACTCATATATCATTCATAGTATATATACTCATATATCATTCATAGTATATATACTCATATCATTCATAGTATATATACTCATATATTATTCATAGTATATATACTCATATATCATTCATAGTATATATACTCATATCATTCATAGTATATATACTCATATATCATTCATAGTATATATACTCATATCATTCATAGTATATATACTCATATCATTCATAGTATATATACTCATATATCATTCATAGTATATATACTCATATATCATTCATAGTATATATACTCATATCATTCATAGTATATATACTCATATATCATTCATAGTATATATACTCATATCATTCATAGTATATATACTCATATATCATTCATAGTATATATACTCATATATCATTCATAGTATATATACTCATATATCATTCATAGTATATATACTCATATCATTCATAGTATATATACTCATATATCATTCATAGTATATATACTCATATATCATTCATAGTATATATACTCATATCACTCATAGTATATATACTCATATCATTCATAGTATATATACTCATATCATTCATAGTATATATACTCATATATCATTCATAGTATATATACTCATATATCATTCATAGTATATATACTCATATCATTCATAGTATATATACTCATATATCATTCATAGTATATATACTCATATCATTCATAGTATATATACTCATATCATTCATAGTATATATACTCATATCATTCATAGTATATATACTCATATCATTCATAGTATATATACTCATATATCATTCATAGTATATATACTCATATATCATTCATAGTATATATACTCATATATCATTCATAGTATATATACTCATATATCATTCATAGTATATATACTCATATATCATTCATAGTATATATATATATGTCCATATATACGATAGGGTTAGCGCACAAGTCCATACGATAGGGTTAGCGCACAAGTCCATACGATAGGGTTAGCGCACAAGTCCATACGATAGGGTTAGCGCACAAGTCCATACGTTAGGGTTAGCGCACAAGTCCATACGATAGGGTTAGCGCACAAGTCCATACGATAGGGTTAGCGCACAAGTCCATACGATAGGGTTAGCGCACAAGTCCATACGATAGGGTTAGCGCAGAAGTCCATACGATAGGGTTAGCGCACAAGTCCATACGATAGGGTTAGCGCACAAGTCCATACGTTAGGGTTAGCGCACAAGTCCATACGATAGGGTTAGCGCACAAGTCCATAAAATAGGGTTAGCGCACAAGTCCATACGTTAGGGTTAGCGCACAAGTCCATACGTTAGGGTTAGCGCACAAGTCCATACGATAGGGTTAGCGCACAAGTCCATACGATAGGGTTAGCGCACAAGTCCATACAATAGGGTTAGCGCACAAGTCCATACGATAGGGTTAGCGCACATGTCCATACGTTAGGGTTAGCGCACAAGTCCATACGATAGGGTTAGCGCACAAGTCCATACGATAGGGTTAGGGTACATGTCCATACGATAGGGTTAGCGCACAAGTCCATACGATAGGGTTAGGGTACATGTCCATACGATAGGGTTAGGGTACATGTCCATACGATAGGGTTAGCGCACAAGTCCATACGATAGGGTTAGGGTACATGTCCATAAGTTAGGGTTAGCGCACAAGTCCATACGATAGGGTTAGGGTACACAGGGCCATACGTTAGGGTTAGCGCACAAGTCTATACGATAGTGTTAGGGTACATGTCCATACGTTAGGGTTAGCGCACAAGTCCATACGATAGGGTTAGGGTACATGTCCATACGTTAGGGTTAGGGTACATGTCCATACGATAGGGTTAGGGTACATGTCCATACGATAGGGTTAGGGTACATGTCCATACGTTAGGGTTAGCGCACAAGTCCATACGATAGGGTTAGCGCACAAGTCCATACGATAGGGTTAGGGTACATGTCCATACGTTAGGGTTAGCGCACAAGTCCATACGATAGGGTTAGGGTACATGTCCATACGTTAGGGTTAGGGTACATGTCCATACGTTAGGGTTAGCGCACAAGTCCATACGATAGGGTTAGGGTACACAGGGCCATACGTTAGGGTTAGCGCACAAGTCCATACGATAGGGTTAGCGCACAAGTCCATACGATATGGTTAGCGCACAAGTCCATACGATAGGGTTAGCGCACAAGTCCATACGATAGGGTTAGCGCACAAGTCTATACGATAGGGTTAGCGCACAAGTCCATACGTTAGGGTTAGCGCACAAGTCCATACGATAGGGTTAGCGCACAAGTCCATACGTTAGGGTTAGCGCACAAGTCCATACGTTAGGGTTAGCGCACAAGTCCATACGATAGGGTTAGCGCACAAGTCCATACGATAGGGTTAGCGCACAAGTCCATACGATAGGGTTAGCGCACAAGTCCATACGTTAGGGTTAGCGCACAAGTCCATACGATAGGGTTAGCGCACAAGTCCATACGATAGGGTTAGCGCACAAGTCCATACGATAGGGTTAGCGCACAAGTCCATACGATAGGGTTAGCGCACAAGTCCATACGATAGGGTTAGCGCACAAGTCCATACGATAGGGTTAGCGCACAAGTCCATACGATAGGGTTAGCACACAAGTCCATACGATAGGGTTAGCGCACAAGTCCATACGATAGGGTTAGCGCACAAGTCCATACGTTAGGGTTAGCGCACAAGTCCATACGATAGGGTTAGCGCACAAGTCCATAATATAGGGTTAGCGCACAAGTCCATACGTTAGGGTTAGCGCACAAGTCCATACGTTAGGGTTAGCGCACAAGTCCATACGATAGGGTTAGCGCACAAGTCCATACGAGAGGGTTAGCGCACAAGTCCATACGATAGGGTTAGCGCACATGTCCATACGATAGGGTTAGCGCACAAGTCCATACGTTAGGGTTAGCGCACAAGTCCATACGATAGGGTTAGCGCACAAGTCCATACGTTAGGGTTAGCGCACAAGTCCATACGTTAGGGTTAGCGCACAAGTCCATACGATAGGGTTAGCGCACAAGTCCATACGATAGGGTTAGCGCACAAGTCCATACGATAGGGTTAGCGCACAAGTCCATACGATAGGGTTAGCGCACAAGTCCATACGATAGGGTTAGCGCACAAGTCCATACGTTAGGGTTAGCGCACAAGTCCATACGTTAGGGTTAGCGCACAAGTCCATACGATATGGTTAGCGCACAAGTCCATACGTTAGGGTTAGCGCACAAGTCCATACGATAGGGTTAGCGCACAAGTCCATACGATAGGGTTAGCGCACAAGTCCATACGATAGGGTTAGCGCACAAGTCCATACGATAGGGTTAGCGCACAAGTCCATACGATAGGGTTAGCGCACAAGTCCATACGATAGGGTTAGGGTACAAGTCCATACGATAGGGTTAGGGTACAAGTCCATACGATAGGGTTAGCGCACAAGTCCATACGATAGGGTTAGGGTACATGTCCATACGATAGGGTTAGCGCACAAGTCCATATGATAGGGTTAGGGTACATGTCCATACGATAGGGTTAGCGCACAAGTCCATACGATAGGGTTAGGGTACATGTCCATACGATAGGGTTAGGGTACATGTCCATATGATAGGGTTAGGGTACATGTCCATACGTTAGGGTTAGCGCACAAGTCCATACGATAGGGTTAGCGCACAAGTCCATACGATAGGGTTAGCGCACAAGTCCATACGATAGGGTTAGGGTACATGTCCATACGATAGGGTTAGCGCACAAGTCCATACGATAGGGTTAGGGTACATGTCCATACGATAGGGTTAGGGTACATGTCCATACGATAGGGTTAGGGTACATGTCCATACGTTAGGGTTAGCGCACAAGTCCATACGATAGGGTTAGGGTACATGTCCATAAGTTAGGGTTAGCGCACAAGTCCATACGATAGGGTTAGGGTACACAGGGCCATACGTTAGGGTTAGCGCACAAGTCTATACGATAGTGTTAGGGTACATGTCCATACGTTAGGGTTAGCGCACAAGTCCATACGATAGGGTTAGGGTACATGTCCATACGTTAGGGTTAGGGTACATGTCCATACGATAGGGTTAGGGTACATGTCCATACGATAGGGTTAGGGTACATGTCCATACGTTAGGGTTAGCGCACAAGTCCATACGATAGGGTTAGCGCACAAGTCCATACGATAGGGTTAGGGTACATGTCCATACGTTAGGGTTAGCGCACAAGTCCATACGATAGGGTTAGGGTACATGTCCATACGTTAGGGTTAGGGTACATGTCCATACGATAGGGTTAGGGTACATGTCCATACGATAGGGTTAGCGCACAAGTCCATACGATAGGGTTAGGGTACATGTCCATACGTTAGGGTTAGGGTACATGTCCATACGTTAGGGTTAGCGCACAAGTCCATACGATAGGGTTAGGGTACATGTCCATACGTTAGGGTTAGCGCACAAGTCCATACGATAGGGTTAGCGCACAAGTCCATACGATAGGGTTAGCGCACAAGTCTATACGATAGGGTTAGCGCACAAGTCCATACGTTAGGGTTAGCGCACAAGTCCATACGATAGGGTTAGCGCACAAGTCCATACGTTAGGGTTAGCGCACAAGTCCATACGTTAGGGTTAGCGCACAAGTCCATACGATAGGGTTAGCGCACAAGTCCATACGATAGGGTTAGCGCACAAGTCCATACGATAGGGTTAGCGCACAAGTCCATACGTTAGGGTTAGCGCACAAGTCCATACGATAGGGTTAGCGCACAAGTCCATACGATATGGTTAGCGCACAAGTCCATACGATAGGGTTAGCGCACAAGTCCATACGATAGGGTTAGCGCACAAGTCCATACGATAGGGTTAGCGCACAAGTCCATACGATAGGGTTAGCGCACAAGTCCATACGATAGGGTTAGCGCACAAGTCCATACGATAGGGCTAGCGCACAAGTCCATACGATAGGGTTAGGGTACATGTCCATACGATAGGGTTAGCGCACAAGTCCATATGATAGGGTTAGGGTACATGTCCATACGATAGGGTTAGCGCACAAGTCCATACGATAGGGTTAGGGTACATGTCCATACGATAGGGTTAGGGTACATGTCCATATGATAGGGTTAGGGTACATGTCCATACGTAAGGGTTAGCGCACAAGTCCATACGATAGGGTTAGCGCACAAGTCCATACGATAGGGTTAGCGCACAAGTCCATACGATAGGGTTAGGGTACATGTCCATACGATAGGGTTAGCGCACAAGTCCATACGATAGGGTTAGGGTACATGTCCATACGATAGGGTTAGGGTACATGTCCATACGATAGGGTTAGGGTACATGTCCATACGTTAGGGTTAGCGCACAAGTCCATACGATAGGGTTAGGGTACATGTCCATACGTTAGGGTTAGCGCACAAGTCCATACGATAGGGTTAGGGTACACAGGGCCATACGTTAGGGTTAGCGCACAAGTCTATACGATAGTGCTAGGGTACATGTCCATACGTTAGGGTTAGCGCACAAGTCCATACGATAGGGTTAGGGTACATGTCCATACGTTAGGGTTAGCGCACAAGTCCATACGATAGGGTTAGGGTACATGTCCATACGTTAGGGTTAGGGTACATGTCCATACGATAGGGTTAGGGTACATGTCCATACGATAGGGTTAGCGCACAAGTCCATACGATAGGGTTAGCGCACAAGTCCATACGATAGGGTTAGGGTACATGTCCATACGTTAGGGTTAGGGTACATGTCCATACGTTAGGGTTAGCGCACAAGTCCATACGATAGGGTTAGGGTACACAGGGCCATACGTTAGGGTTAGCGCACAAGTCCATACGATAGGGTTAGGGTACATGTCCATACGTTAGGGTTAGCGCACAAGTCCATACGATAGGGTTAGCGCACAAGTCCATACGATAGGGTTAGGGTACACAGGGCCATACGTTAGGGTTAGCGCACAAGTCCATACGATAGGGTTAGGGTACACAGGGCCGTCCCTGGCCAACTTGGGGCCCCAAGCGACATTGTGAGATGAGCCCCCCCCCCCCCCCCCCCAACCGACAGGAGTGAATTTTTTCAAAGTACTTTGCAAATATAATTCCTGTTTATTATTATTATCAACACAGTTACTTTTTAAAGTAAATGTGCATGTATATGGTTCAGGATGCGTTGACAGGTACGTCTGCATTTCCTGCCAAATACTAGCCTCAAAAAGATTAAAATATAATTAATGCAAATAAACTACTTCTACTAATAATAATAATCATAATCAATTCAATAATATAAATACTATATTATTTTATTATAATATAGTTGTAATATAGTCAAGACAAAACATGCTTATGACATGCTCAAAAACTGATGTTTCTTAAATCTGTATTGTAGTCCCTCTGTCAGCAATGTGTCAACAACTACACACACATTGCTATCAGTATTTCTCTGTGTTGTGGTTGACACGATGATGACTGTTAGGAGTTAAGGGGAGAGGCTGAGAACTGCTTCATCTCATACTTTAAGATTGTGTGTGAATATCTGTCTGCATTCAGAATGTCAAAGCTCTCCGATAACTTTCTGTCTATCAACGACTCTTCCTTCAAATCCAGCTTGTCCTTGTGTTTTGTTGATGAATTAATTCCACTTTGATGTTAGCTCTGCAGTGAATCAATGCCCTCTGATGAACAGGTGGGACCCTCAGCCCCGGAGGAGGGCTGGCAGGTGTACAGCTCAGCTCAGGACCCTGATGGCCGATGTGTGTGTACTGTGGTCGCTCCCCAGAACACCGTCTGCTCCCGGGACGCCCGGACCAAGCAGCTGCGCCTCCTGCTGGACAAGGTATTACATTACATCGCACTTAGCTGAGGCTTCCATCCAAAGCGACTTACAATAAGTGAAATTAACCATAAAGACTCAACTCAGGACGACAACAACAACAGAGCTGCATGTTGACTACAAACAAGCAGTACCACTGTAAGGGTCGCTGCACCAGGAACACTCTAAAGGGCTTTTTATTTGTCATTATTCTCCAAGGTATAAACCTAATGACACTACTGCTGATACAGATATTACTTATAATACTACTGATAATACTACTGCAGATATTACTTACAATACTACTTATAATACTACTAGATATATTACTTACAATACTACTACATATATAACATATAATATTAATGATAATACTACCACTGATATTACTTATAATCAGAGGGGGGGGACTCGAGTCACATGACTTGACTCGAGTCAGACTCAAGTCGCATATTTTTGGACTTGAGACTTGCTAGACTAACATTGATAAAAGACTTGACTTGACTTTGACTTGGTATTCATGACTTGAGACTTGACTTGAGACAGATGACTCGAAAGGACTTTACTTTTTAAAATTAAATATTTGCATTTGTTTTGGTATTGTAGGGAGCCCCTAAAGGGCAATACATATATTAACTGCTACTTTTTAACCACACACACACCTCCACACACATCGTACTACCCGATGAATCCCCCTATTACTTGTTTTATGAAAGAGATGTCCGGTCACTAAGGCGCATGATGTTTGTGTGTTTGTGCTCTGCTCAGCTCTGCTCTCTGTGTGTGTGTGTGTGTTCGGTGTGTTTGTGTGTGTCCGACAACAGCATTTGTTTTCAAATTACCATGAACAGTAATTTACACACATCTGGCCAACTCCATATGTATATGTGGGTGTTCCCAAATGAAATACATTCGTTTAATCTTAGTGTTGCACTGTCTGCACACAAACACACACACACACACACACACACACACACACACACACACACACAGACACACACACACACACACACACACATACCATGCGCCCTGGTACATACACTATTCCGTTGTATTGGCTTTGATGCAATATTTCTTTGTGCACAGTTAGGAAAACAGTGAGACAGTGTGGTATGGGAGCACCTTAGACAGGAGACATGCTGTGACCCTGCTGAAGGGGAGCCAGGGCAGGAGGCTTCACATGTTGATGTACAATATTTGTGTTGTACTCCTGTTTTCACTTTAGAGCCCTTTAGAACTTATAGGGTTATAACTTCAGCGTCCCACTCTCCATTGCTGTTTATGTTGAAAAAAACAAAAAACTTTTCATAACCACAATATTTGAACTGATTTAAATGCGGAAACTAGGGTTATTCATCAGCATTTCGTATGACTTGACTTGTGACTTGCTTGACCTGAGCAATGACTTGACTTGCTTGACTCTCACCACAGTGATTTGGGACTTGCTCATGACTTGCACATGTAGGACTTACTCCCACTGCTTATAATACTAATGATAAAACTACACATATTACTTATTATACTACTACAAATATTACTTATAATACTAATGATAAAACTACAAATATTACTTATTATACTACGACAAAACACAAGCAGCAATGGAGTTAAGGTTACCGGCATCATTTAATGATATGGTTAATACCGGATAGTGCAACTAAATAAATTAGATGTTACAGGTGCAAACATACCTTTATCTTTTGAGTGTCTCTTCTTCTTCTTTCCTTTTCTTTCTAAACTGGGCACCTGATGCCTTGTGCCTTTTTTTCTCCATCACCATAGGTAATCATTTGAACCCAAGAATCAATGCATAGCGTACCCCTCCCCCAACACTGTCAACAGATCAAGACTATACTAATTTGCCGTAGTCAGTTTTTAAATAATTCTTTATTGTTTCATACAACCCAGGCCAGGAAGAAAAGATATCTGCAAAAATATTTATATTGTATGAATGAATTTTGTGGCATTTCGAGGAGTGAGATTAATTTGACTAACTGCAGTACTACTTTATAAACATCGAAAGTGTTTATTTGATAGACATAGTGTACCCGCCGCCGCCCTCTCTCTCCCCCATAGTGAGGCGACCTGAGATCCCCCCGCCCTTCTTTCAGTGCGAGTCCATTCCAGCTGCCTGCTATCATAAGGGCGGCCGCGCCCCCTTCGAACCACAATCACAACAACAATACACAATATAAAATTACGTGCAAATTGGCGATAAAAAAATACTTTTCATTGCGCTTGTGCCCCAGTCAAAATGCCACCCTGGGCAACCGCCTATGTCGCCCATATCAATATCCGCCACTGGTTGGTGTCACCCCTGCATTAGTAGTACCAGCAAGAGGAGTATTGGTAGTAGTGTTAGTAGAAGTAGTAGTAGTAGAAGTAGTAATATAGTATGTGTTGTGTTCCAGGTTCAGAATATGAGTCAGTCCATTGAGGTTCTGGACCGGCGGACTCAGAGAGATCTGCAGTTTGTGGAGAAAATGGAGGTTCAGCTGAAGGGTCTGGAAACCAAATTCCAACAGGTGGAGGACGGACACGAGAGCAACTGGGCCAAACAGTACCAGGTAGCCTAACCCAAAACCCAAAAAAAAATCAAAAAATCACTTTGCTCGAACAGTGATAATAAAACAATGCTCCATAAGTCTGTGTGCTCAAAAAAATGAATACATAATACAATTGTGCAATCCCTTTGCTAGAACAGTAAGTTATAATACTTTGCCACTTTGCAAAGAAAATGCTGATATTTGGCAGAAAAGTGTGTCTTATCATGAGTGGCTGCAATGAGCCTGTGTTGCACTGCACAGTTCTTCAGAACGGGGCTGCAGGCTCAGTGGCGGCGCCAGAGATTTCATTTGGGGGTGCTGTGGGGTAGCTTGACGTTTCATATAGGCTGTTCAAACATGTAGGTTTCCCATTAATGTACCGGGCGCTACAGTTGAATGTTCTACTGCAACACTCAACACACAAACACACACACACACACACACACACACACACACACACACACACACACACACACACACACACACACACACACACACACACACACACACACACACACACACACACACACACACACACACACACAGTGTACCCGCAACTGTTACAATGAAGGCTCGATAATCAGCTCACGGCATATAGGTGTAAGCAGAGGTAAAGTGCTATTTTTACAAGTGGGGGGCGGACCTCACATTTTCTAGGGGGGTCCAGGGGCATGCTCCCCAGGGAAGATTTTTTTTTAAATATTGAAGGTAAAAGCATCAATCTGGTGCACTTTGAGAGCAACATGGAGAGATCTATGGATACACTGCCCTAACCCAAAACCCCAAAGCCATACAGTACCAGGTGCCCTAACCCAAAACCCCAAAGCCATACAGTACCAGGTGCCCTAACCCAAAACCCCAAAGCCATACAGTACCAGGTGCCCTAACCCAAAACCCCAGAGCCATACAGTACCAGGTGCCCTAACCCAAAACCCCAAAGCCATACAGTACCAGGTGCCCTAACCCAAAACCCCAGAGCCATACAGTACCAGGTGCCCTAACCCAAAACCCCAAAGCCATACAGTACCAGGTGCCCTAACCCAAAACCCCAAAGCCATACAGTACCAGGTGCCCTAACCCAAAACCCCAAAGCCATACAGTACCAGGTGCCCTAACCCAAAACCCCAGAGCCATACAGTACCAGGTGCCCTAACCCAAAACCCCAGAGCCATACAGTACCAGGTGCCCTAACCCAAAAGCCCAGAGCCATACAGTACCAGGTGCCCTAACCCAAAACCCCAGAGCCATACAGTACCAGGTGCCCTAACCCAAAACCCCAGAGCCATACAGTACCAGGTGCCCTAACCCAAAACCCCAGAGCCATACAGTACCAGGTGCCCTAACCCAAAACCCCAGAGCCATACAGTACCAGGTGCCCTAACCCAAAACCCCAGAGCCATACAGTACCAGGTGCCCTAACCCAAAACCCCAGAGCCATACAGTACCAGGTGCCCTAACCCAAAATCCCAGAGCCATACAGTACCAGGTGCCCTAACCCAAAACCCCAGAGCCATACAGTACCAGGTGCCCTAACCCAAAACCCCAGAGCCATACAGTACCAGGTGCCCTAACCCAAAACCCCAGAGCCATACAGTACCAGGTGCCCTAACCCAAAACCCCAGAGCCATACAGTACCAGGTGCCCTAACCCAAAACCCCAGAGCCATACAGTACCAGGTGCCCTAACCCAAAACCCCAGAGCCATACAGTACCAGGTGCCCTAACCCAAAACCCCAGAGCCATACAGTACCAGGTACCCTAACCCAAAACCCCAGAGCCATACAGTACCAGGTGCCCTAACCCAAAACCCCAGAGCCATACAGTACCAGGTACCCTAACCCAAAACCCCAGAGCCATACAGTACCAGGTTTACATTTTTACCAATAACCTGAAACCTTTGATGGGTGTGTTAATGTAAAAGAGCACTTTCTTCTTGTAATTTAACTAATATCCCTGTCAATTAGTTATTATCCCAAACACATGCTCATTGGTCCATTAGATCACAACGGACCTTAGATTAGAAACATCAGAAGAAGTTTAATGGTACCCTAAAAGATCCCAGCATGCACCGCATCATGAGCTTTATGAAAACAATAAAATGTGAAATATGCACAAGTGCCTAACACATTTCTTTAATTGCATGGAACTAACTGAAGTGATGGATTGTTGTATTTGTCCTTCATTAATGTACGTGTTGACGCTGCGGCTCTGCGGCTCTGCTAACACACCGCTCCAGCTATGCTATGCTATGTTATACCATGCTATAACCCAAACCCTTTTGTTGCAGTGAACTATGGGAACATTTACAACTAATGGAGAGTTAACCAACGGTTATTGATCTCCTGTTTGTCCATCAGTCCATCAAAGCTAAGATGGAGGAGTTACGTCCCCTCATCCCGGTCCTGGAGGCCTACAAGGCGGACGCTCTGCTGGTGCGACAGTTTAAGGAGGAGGCGGCGAACGTGACGGAGCTGCTGGGATCGATGCAGGAGCAGCTGGGAGGTGTTGACTACCAGGAAGTCCACAGCCGAGTCCTGGACCTGGAGGAACGGCTGAGGGCCTGCATGCAGAGGCTGGGTGAGCAAACACAATACAACCAACAGACCAAAACCCTTCTTCTGGGTAGCTCAGCTGGGTGAGTCCAAACTGGGCAGTCCGAACCGCAGCGGTCCAGTCCGACCCAGGACCCTTCGCAGGTCATCCCTGCTCTCCTGCCTGACTCTCAACATCCTGTATTCAGTAACAGTGATCTCTCAGGAGTCTTCCTCCAGTGTTTTTGAGTCATTACTTTTTCATCATAATCATCTCGGTTTTAGCAAATCATTAGTGCATCATACATTTCTAATAAACGCGTTGCTTACGGGAACACATCAGTGTGTGCAGCTGTTCATGCCGTCCTGTTGCTTTTCAGCCTGCGGGAAGCTGACAGGAATTTCTGAGCCGGTCACAATCAAGACGTCTGGATCCAGGTTCGGATCGTGGATGACTGACCCGCTGGCTGCAGCTGGAGACAGCAGAGTGAGTCCCATCTACAACACAATGTCACAATAACAACAACATAACGTCAACAACACAATGTCACGACAACAACACAATATCACGACAACAATAACACAACGTCACAAAAACAACAACACAATGTCATAACAACAACAACACAATGTCACGACAACAACCACACAATGTCACAACAACAACCACACAATGTCACGACAACAACAACACAATGTCACGACAACAACAACACAATGTCACGACAACAACCACACAATGTCACGACAACAACAACACAATGTCACGACAACAACAACACAATGTCACGACAACAACCACACAATGTCACAACAACAACCACACAATGTCACGACAACAACCACACAATGTCACGACAACAACCACACAATGTCACGACAACAACAACACAATGTCACGACAACAACCACACAATGTCACAACAACAACCACACAATGTCCCTTTCTCATTTCTCTAACTCCGCTCCTCGACTCCCCTCCTCGACTCCTATCCTCGATACTTAGTCCCGCCCACAGGAGATGTGAGCCGAGGAGCCGAGGAGGGGAACCGAGGAGAGAGGAGGGGAAGCAGCAGGCGGTTAGAGAAATGAGAACTCCTCTCCTCTGAGCGGTCATTTTAAAGAGACGTCCATTAATGATGACAGGAGGCACAGCAGCCCTCTGTCTGATGGACAGATGAGTTCATGACCACTTTGATTCATTCACAGTTTGGAATAATGAGACAATAACAGGCTACAGATGCGGACACACACACACACACACACACACACACACACACACACACACACACACACACACATATATATATATATATGTATATATTTATATACATATATATACAATTTCAGAATCAAACAGAGCACTCTCATATTAACGCAACACTATCAGAGACTGGATATATCCCCCCCCCCCTCTCTGGTCGCTACAATGAGGAAAATAAATGACGGACCAAAAGTTTTATTTACAAGTATTAAAAGTAAGCAGAGGACACCAAACCAACTGAGACCTGTCTGTCCGCTGCATCTACACACACACTGTACCACACACACACACACCTACAGCTAACAGCCTAACAGCCGTTGTGTATTTTATTATGTGAAGCACTAAATGGTTTTAGAAACATCTGGACTCTTTGTTTGTAGATATCTACTAAACTACAGCAAAGAGAGTAGGCCTGTTCTACTGAGTGATATATATTATACACACTGCTCTGCTTTCTGCACGGACCTCTCAGCTGTTCTCTCTGGAAACATCGCGTCACGATGAGAGCAGTTAATAAAATAATATCCAGGGGATGCATGCAGAGCTGTGATTGGCTGAGATCAGTCCGGCCGTGCGTCACGACTCTTTGAAACATCCCTGTTGCCGGAAATGCATCCACGAAGGAGCCGTGGAGGACCGTGGAGGACCCATCAGTGTATCCTCGGTTAGAGCTCCTCCAGAGAGCCTCCTCGATGCTCAATGCTCGGTCCTCGAAGTGCATTTAGAGAAATGAGATGTCCTTCAACATGGCGCGCTGAAATTCATTTCCGGGTCACTACCGGAGGACCGAGGAGTCGAGGAGTCGAGGAGGGGGATTTGCTGAAATGAGAACAGGCCACTGTCACGACAACAACCACACAATGTCACGACAACAACCACACAATGTCACAACAACAACAACCACACAATGTCACGACAACAACCACACAATGTCACAACAACAACAACAACCACACAATGTCACGACAACAACCACACAATGTCACAACAACAACCACACAATGTCACGACAACAACCACACAATGTCACGACAACAACCACACAATGTCACAACAACAACAACCACACAATGTCACAACAACAACCACACAATGTCACAACAACAACCACACAATGTCACGACAACAACCACACAATGTCACGACAACAACCACACAATGTCACGACAACAACCACACAATGTCACAACAACAACAACCACACAATGTCACAACAACAACACAACCACACAATGTCACGACAACAACCACACAATGTCACGACAACAACCACACAATGTCACAACAACAACAACCACACAATGTCACAACAACAACAACACAATGTCACAACAACAACAACCACACAATGGCCCTTTCTCATTTCATCAAATCCCCCTCCTCGACTCCTCGGTCCTCCGGTCGTGACCCGGAAATGAATTTCAGCGCGCCATGTTGAAGGACATCTCATTTCTCTAAATGCACTTCGAGGACCGAGCATCGAGCATCGAGGAGGCTCTCTGGAGGAGCTCTAACCGAGGATACACTGATGGGTCCTCCACGGTCCTCCACGGCTCCTTCGTGGATGCATTTCCGGCAACAGAGATGTTTCAAAGAGTCGTGACGCACGGCCGGACTGATCTCAGCCAATGACAGCTCTGCATGCATCCCCTGGATATTATTTTACTAACTGCTCTCATCGTGACGCGATGTTTACAGTGAGAACAGCTGTGAGGTCCGTGCAGAAAGCAGAGCAGTGTGTATAATATATATCACTCAGTAGAACAGGCCTACTCTCTTTATTTGCTGTAGTTTAGTAGATATCTACAAACAAAGAGTCGATATTTTTCTAAAACCATTTAGTGCTTCACAAAATAAAATACACAACGGCTGTTAGGCTGTTAGCTGTAGGTGCGTGTGTGTGTGTGGTACAGTGTGTGTGTAGATGCAGCGGACAGACAGGTCTCAGTTGGTTTGGTGTCCTCTGCTTACTTTTAATACTTGTAAATAAAACTTTTGGCCAGTAATTTATTTTCCTCATTGTAGCGACCAGAGAGGGGGGGGGGGATATATCCAGTCTCTGATAGGGTTACGTTATTATGAGAGTGCTCTGTTTGATTCTGAAATTGTATATATATGTATATAAATATATACATATATATATAAATATATACATATATATATATATATATATATATATATATATATGTGTGTGTGTGTGTGTGTGTGTGTGTGTGTGTGTGTGTGTGTGTGTGTGTGTGTCCTCATCTGTAGCCTGTTATTGTCTCATTATTCCGCACTGTGAATGAATCAAAGTGGTCATGAACTCATCTGTCCATCAGACAGAGGGCTGCTGTGCCTCCTGTCATCATTAATGGACGTCTCTTTAAAATGACCGCTCAGAGGAGAGGAGTTCTCATTTCTCTAACCGCCTGCTGCTTCCCCTCCTCTCTCCTCGGTTCCCCTCCTCGGCTCCTCGGCTCACATCTCCTGTGGGCGGGACTAAGTCTCGAGGATAGGAGTCGAGGAGGGGAGTCGAGGAGGGGAGTCGAGGAGGGGAGTTAGAGAAATGAGAAAGGGCCAATGTCACGACAACCACACAAAGTCAACGTGTTATTTTTGAAAGTCTAGACATCAGCACTTTCAAATGTCTCTGGTGAAGTGGCAGTTACAGTGGCTTCACATTCAGGCTTTCCCTCCTTCTGTTTGTGGGGACTCACAGCTCCTTATTTAGTTACTTGGTTCCTGATGCCGGTTCAACCTAACCTGGATATGTTTGAGTTAGCCGGTTGGCCTAATCCAAAACATACGCGCTCTCGCTAAGCGGTCCTACGACGCGGGTTATCAAGTGGATCGCTCAAGCCAGCCGTGTCCTATCTAGCTAGGCGTTCACATGAGAGGGGTGGTATCTGGAGCATTTGACCAATCACAGACATGGAGAAGCGTACTGACAGCGCAGCGTCATACTTCCTGAATGAAAAGTCAACTATAATATTAGACACATGAAGAAGTTAAACTTTAAACATGACTTAAACACTTGATCCAGGATCAAAGCCACAGAGTTGCACCTGCAAGGTGAATACAGCTGGTAACAGAACAAGTGTTTGAATGCGTTAACAGGTTTATGATATCACTGCCCGTCTAAGACACCATCTGACTTTCATTACATTTGACTCGAGTGTTTCCTCAACTTAATGTGTTGCTTAAAATAATCCTTCTGCATCCAGTCTGTGACACTGTGAGTGTTGCACGGCCAGATACGGCTCAGCTGACTCAGATCAGGAGATATATGATACATTATGAAGTGATATGCCGCGGACTGTACTTAATGTTACTCTGATCCGGTTACTGATGTTGTGGCAGATATTTCAGTAAGCTTTCTTAACGCTAATGTTATAATAGTCAGATTGCTCTGAAGATGGAGGTGATATTCTATTCATGTTCACGTTCACACAGACGGTGATTGTTGCCGGCCGTCTTTCCTGCAACGGCAGCTTTTCTGTATTTCCTTTCTCCTGTAATATGACTTGATCGCTTTAAACTCAGCACACTGAGCTCTGATTGGTCAGCAGGCGGTGCTTTCACTGAGTTGATTTCTTAGCCTGCAACCAAACCTGCTCCGGAGCAGGCTAGCCGCTCAGCATCAGTTACCATGGAGATCTAGCCGCTAAGAAGAGAACCAGCTTCGTAGGACCGGAAACCCAGAGTTACCCTGAAGTTAGCCGCTAGGAGAACATCCGGCTTCGTAGTACAGGCCTCAGCTGCGAGTACGTCCACATGCTGGACGGTTGCAGAACACTGAACACTGATAGGAGAGTTGATCTGTTGGTATTTGGGTCTACTTTAATGAAATACACCATTCAGGTGCATTGTGGGAAATGTAGGATGCAATGGTTTAGGACTATCTGCTGCTTGGATTTAAATTGTGGTTTGTTGTGTAGACAGACTAAGGTACTGTTTTCCCATAGTGGATATGCATATTATATCATATTATATATGATATCATATTAAATAATATTAAAGTAAATATGAAATTATAATATATATATTTAAATCCTAATCAATATTAGATCATAATATATAAATATGAAATCAGTATATAAAATATGAAATCATAATATATTAAATATTAAGACATAACACCTTTCTCGGGTATGGTTTCTTCCGTAGGTGTGGTACATGGACGGTTATCACAACAACCGCTTCGTCCGGGAGTACCCCTCGATGTACGACTTCATGACGACGGATAACTTCACGTCGCACCGCCTGCCTCACCCGTGGTCAGGGACCGGCCAGGTGGTGTACAATGGCTCCATCTACTTCAACAAGTTCCAGAGTCACACCATCATCAAGTTCGACTTCAGCACGTCGCTCATCAGCCGCTCCCGGCAGCTTGACTTTGCCGGCTACAACAACATGTACCATTACGCCTGGGGGGGGCACTCTGACATCGACCTCATGGTGGACGAAGGGGGGCTCTGGGCCGTCTACGCCACTAACCAGAACGCTGGAAACATCGTCCTCAGCCAGTTGAACCCAAACACTCTGCAGATCGTCCGCAGCTGGACCACCAACCATCCTAAACGCAGCGCCGGGGAGGCCTTCATGATCTGCGGGATGCTGTACGTCACTAACGGGTATTCAGGAGGAACCAAAGTGTACTATGCCTACTCCACCAACTCCTCCACCTACGAGTACATCGACATTCCTCTGACAAACAAATACAGTCATCTGTCCATGCTGGACTACAACCCGCGAGACAGAGCACTGTACGCCTGGAACAACGGCCATCAAGTCCTTTACAATGTCACGCTGCACCACATCATACAGTAACCACAATAACACAGGAACACATCTGTTACGTTCCCGCATAAACTAGGGGTACGAAGGGAAGTAACAAAATATAAAAATAACCGTCAGGGAAATAAGAGAGAGGAAACTGAGTTGGCAAAATTAGTAGATAATGTTTAATTGTAGAAAGAAAGAAAGAAGAGGGTTCACCAGCCAATTCACAGGAACACACACAGTAACTAACGCAGGAACACACACAGGAACACACACAGTAACTAACGCAGGAACACACACAGGAACACACACAGGAACACACACAGGAACACACACAGGAACATACACAGTAACTAACGCAGGAACACACACAGGAACACACACAGGAACACACACAGTAACTAACGCAGGAACACACACAGGAACACACACAGGAACACACACAGTAACTAACGCAGGAACACACACAGGAACACACACAGGAACACACACAGTAACTAACGCAGGAACACACACAGTAACTAACACAGGAACACACACAGTAACTAACGCAGGAACACACACAGTAACTAACACAGGAACACACACAGGAACACACACAGTAACTAACGCAGGAACACACACAGGAACACACACAGTAACTAACGCAGGAACACACACAGGAACACACACAGGAACACACACAGTAACTAACGCAGGAACACACACAGTAACTAACACAGGAACACACACAGTAACTAACGCAGGAACACACACAGGAACACACACAGTAACTAACGCAGGAACACACACAGGAACACACACAGGAACACACACAGTAACTAACGCAGGAACACACACAGGAACACACACAGGAACACACACAGTAACTAACGCAGGAACACACACAGTAACTAACACAGGAACACACACAGTAACTAACGCAGGAACACACACAGGAACACACACAGGAACACACACAGTAACTAACGCAGGAACACACACAGGAACACACACAGGAACACACACAGTAACTAACGCAGGAACACACACAGGAACACACACAGGAACACACACAGTAACTAACACAGGAACACACACAGTAACTAACGCAGGAACACACACAGTAACACACACAGGAACACACACAGTAACTAACGCAGGAACACACACAGGAACACACACAGGAACACACACAGTAACTAACGCAGGAACACACACAGGAACACACACAGTAACTAACGCAGGAACACACACAGGAACACACACAGGAACACACACAGGAACACACACAGTAACTAACGCAGGAACACACACAGGAACACACACAGGAACACACACAGGAACACACACAGTAACTAACGCAGGAACACACACAGGAACACACACAGTAACTAACGCAGGAACACACACAGGAACACACACAGGAACACACACAGTAACTAACGCAGGAACACACACAGGAACACACACAGGAACACACACAGTAACTAACGCAGGAACACACACAGTAACTAACGCAGGAACACACACAGGAACACACACAGGAACACACACAGTAACTAACGCAGGAACACACACAGGAACACACACAGTAACTAACGCAGGAACACACACATTAACTAACGCAGGAACACACACAGTAACACACACAGGAACACACACAGTAACTAACGCAGGAACACACACAGGAACACACACAGTAACTAACGCAGGAACACACACAGGAACACACACAGGAACACACACAGTAACTAACGCAGGAACACACACAGTAACTAACGCAGGAACACACACAGTAACTAACACAGGAACACACACAGGAACACACACAGGAACACACACAGGAACACACACAGTAACTAACGCAGGAACACACACAGGAACACACACAGTAACTAACACAGGAACACACACAGTAACTAACGCAGGAACACACACAGTAACACACACAGGAACACACACAGTAACTAACGCAGGAACACACACAGGAACACACACAGTAACTAACGCAGGAACACACACAGGAACACACACAGGAACACACACAGTAACTAACGCAGGAACACACACAGTAACTAACGCAGGAACACACACAGTAACTAACACAGGAACACACACAGGAACACACACAGGAACACACACAGTGACTAACGCAGGAACACACACAGTAACTTACACAGGAACACACACAGTAACTAACGCAGGAACACACACAGGAACACACACAGGAACACACACAGGAACACACACAGGAACACACACAGTAACACACACAGTGACTAACGCAGGAACACACACAGTAACTAACACAGGAACACACACAGTAACTAACACAGGAACACACACAGTAACTAACACAGGAACACACACAGTAACTAACACAGGAACACACACAGTAACTTACACAGGAACACACACAGTAACACACACAGTAACTAACACAGGAACACACACAGTAACACACACAGTAACTAACACAGGAACACACACAGTAACTAACGCAGGAACACACACAGTAACTAACGCAGGAACACACACAGGAACACACACAGTAACTAACACAGGAACACACACAGTAACACACACAGGAACACACGCAGGAACACACACAGTAACTAACATAGGAACACACACAGGAACACACGCAGGAACACACACAGTAACTAACACAGGAACACACACAGTAACTAACACAGGAACACACACAGTAACTAACGCAGGAACACACACAGTAACTAACGCAGGAACACACACAGTAACACACACAGTAACTAACACAGGAACACACACAGTAACACACACAGTAACTAACACAGGAACACACACAGTAACTAACACAGGAACACACACAGGAACACACGCAGGAACACACACAGTAACTTACACAGGAACACACACAGTAACTAACGCAGGAACACACACAGGAACACACACAGGAACACACACAGGAACACACACAGTGACTAACGCAGGAACACACACAGGAACACACACAGGAACACACACAGGAACACACACAGTAACTAACACAGGAACACACACAGTAACTAACACAGGAACACACACAGTAACTAACACAGGAACACACACAGTAACTAACGCAGGAACACATACAGTAACTAACACAGGAACACACACAGGAACACACACAGGAACACACACAGTAACTAACACAGGAACACACATGGTAACACACACAGGAACACACACAGTAACTAACACAGGAACACACACAGGAACACACACAGTAACTAACACAGGAACACACACAGTAACTTACACAGGAACACACACAGTAACTAACACAGGAACACACACAGGAACACACACAGTAACTAACACAGGAACACACACAGTATCTAACACAGGAACACACACAGGAACACACACAGTGACTAACACAGGAACACCCACAGTAACACACACAGGAACACACACAGTAACTAACACAGGAACACACACAGGAACACACACAGTAACTAACACAGGAACACACACAGTAACACACACAGGAACACACACAGTAACACACACAGGAACACACACAGGAACACACACAGTAACTAACACAGGAACACACATGGTAACACACACAGGAACACACACAGTAACTAACACAGGAACACACATGGTAACACACACAGGAACAAACACAGTAACACACACAGTAACACACACAGTAACTAACACATGAACACACACAGGAACACACACAGGAACACACACAGTAACACACACAGTAACTAACACAGGAACACACACAGGAACACACACAGTAACACACACAGGAACACACACAGTAACTAACACAGGAACACACACAGTAACACACACAGGAACACACACAGTAACTAACACAGGAACATACACAGGAACACACACAGTAACACACACAGGAACACACACAGTAACACACACAGTAACACACACAGTAACACACACAGTAACTAACACAGGAACACACACAGTAACACACACAGGAACACACACAGTAACACACACAGTAACTAACACAGGAACACACACAGGAACACACACAGGAACACACACAGGAACACACACAGTAACACACACAGTAACTAACACAGGAACACACACAGTAACTAACACAGGAACACACACAGTAACTAACACAGGAACACACACAGTAACACACACAGGAACACACACAGTAACACACACAGGAACACACACAGGAACACACACAGTAACTAACACAGTAACACACACAGTAACTAACACAGGAACACACACAGTAACTAACACAGGAACACACACAGTAACTAACACAGGAACACACAAGGGAACACACACGGGAACACACATGGTAACACACACAGTAACACACACAGGAACACACACAGTAACTAACACAGGAACACACACAGGAACACACACAGTAACACACACAGTAACACACACAGTAACTAACACAGGAACACACACAGCAACACACACAGGAACACACACAGTAACTAACACAGGAACACACACAGTAACTAACACAGGAACACACACAGGAACACACACAGTAACACACACAGGAACACACACAGTAACTAACACAGTAACACACACAGGAACACACACAGTAACACACACAGGAACACACACAGTAACTAACACAGTAACACACACAGGAACACACACAGTAACTAACACAGTAACACACACAGGAACACACACAGTAACTAACACAGTAACTAACACAGGAACACACACAGGAACACACACAGTAACTAACACAGGAACACCTACAGTAACTAACACAGGAACACACACAGTAACACACACAGGAACACACACAGTAACACACACAGGAACACACACAGGAACACACAAGGGAACACACACGGGAACACACATGATAACACACACAGTAACTAACACAGGAACACACACAGTAACTAACACAGAAACACACATGGTAACACACACAGTAACTAACACAGGAACACACACAGTAACTAACACAGTAACACACACAGTAACACACACAGGAACACACACGGAAACACACACAGGAACACACACAGGAACACACACAGTAACACACACAGGAACACACACAGTAACTAACACAGGAACACACACAGTAACTAACACAGGAACACACACAGTAACTAACACAGGAACACACACAGTAACTAACACAGGAACACACACAGTAACTAACCCAGTAACACACACAGGAACACACACAGTAACTAACACATGAACACACACAGGAACACACACAGTAACTAACACAGGAACACACACAGGATGCTAAGCTAGCAGTTTCCCTGTGCTTCCACTTCGGATGCTAAGCTAGCAGTTTCCCTGTGCTTCCACTTCGGATGCTAAGCTAGCAGTTTCCCTGTGCTTCCACTTCGGATGCTAAGCTAGCAGTTTCTCCTGCTTCCACTTCGGATGCTAAGCTAGCAGTTTCCCTCTGCTTCCACTTCGGATGCTAAGCTAGCATTGTCTCCTGCTTCCACTTCGGATGCTAAGCTAGCAGTTTCTCCTGCTTCCACTTCGGATGCTAAGCTAGCAGTTTCTCCTGCTTCCACTTCGGATGCTAAGCTAGCAGTTTCCCCCTGCTTCCACTTCGGATGCTAAGCTAGCAGTTTCTCCTGCTTCCACTTCGGATGCTAAGCTAGCAGTTTCCCCCTGCTTCCACTTCGGATGCTAAGCTAGCAGTTTCCCCCTGCTTCCACTTCGGATGCTAAGCTAGCAGTTTCCCCCTGCTTCCACTTCGGATGCTAAGCTAGCAGTTTCCCCCTGCTTCCACTTCGGATGCTAAGCTAGCAGTTTCCCCTGCTTCCACTTCGGATGCTAAGCTAGCAGTTTCCCCTGCTTCCACTTCGGATGCTAAGCTAGCAGTTTCCCCCTGCTTCTTTGTGCCACACTAGCTTAGCATTTCCCTGTGTTTCTTTGTGCTAAGCTGTAGGCTAAACATACCAATAATATTTGATTGCCAAATGGAGTCAGCTCGATTTGAATCATCATCTCGGATGAATAATAGTCATAAACACGATACAAGGAAGCAGACATTTATTTAATACATTACACCCTGAAGAGAACCTCAAGAGAACTCTGGAGCGCTTCTGAAATCTTTTGCTTCTTTCTTGAAATAAAGATCAGGTTTGATTCAGGCTTTTTAGGTAGTGAGCACAGAGACATTAAACACTGTCCTTCACAATAAGAGACACTGTCCTTCACAATAAGAGACACTGTCCTTCACAATAAGAGACACTGTCCTTCACAAAAAGAGACACTGTCCTTCACAATAAGAGACACTGTCCTTCACAAAAAGAGACACTGTCCTTCACAATAAGAGACACTGTCCTTCACAATATGAGACACTGTCCTTCACAAAAAGAGACACTGTCCTTCACAAGAAGAGACACTGTCCTTCACAATAAGAGACACTGTCCGTCCTTCACAAAAAGAGACACTGTCCTTCACAATAAGAGACACTGTCCTTCACAAAAAGAGACACTGTCCTTCACAATAAGAGACACTGTCCTTCACAATATGAGACACTGTCCTTCACAAAAAGAGACACAGTCCTTCACAAAAAGAGACACTGTCCTTCACAATAAGAGACACTGTCCTTCACAAAAAGAGACACTGTCCTTCACAATAAGAGACACTGTCCTTCACAAAAAGAGACACTGTCCTTCACAATAAGAGACACTGTCCTTCACAATAAGAGACACTGTCCTTCACAATATGAGACACTGTCCTTCACAAAAAGAGACACTGTCCTTCACAATAAGAGACACTGTCCTTCACAATATGAGACACTGTCCTTCACAAAAAGAGACACTGTCCTTCACAATAAGAGACACTGTCCGTCCTTCACAAAAAGAGACACTGTCCTTCACAATAAGAGACACTGTCCTTCACAAAAAGAGACACTGTCCTTCACAATAAGAGACACTGTCCTTCACAATATGAGACACTGTCCTTCACAAAAAGAGACACTGTCCTTCACAATAAGAGACACTGTCCTTCACAATATGAGACACTGTCCTTCACAAAAAGAGACACTGTCCTTCACAAAAAGAGACACTGTCCTTCACAATAAGAGACACGGAGATCTTTTGATTTTATTATGTGAATAATACTTCACATTTTGATGATGTTTTTTTGTGAGGGTGATGTTTTCTGACTTTGTGAATTCAGACCCACCGTTTTTATTCTGAAGTAATAATAATAATAAAATAATAATTGTAATATCTTTTCTTACTGTTGTTAATTATACAGAGATAAATGTGTATTACAGTCTCTCTTTTCCAATTATTTCCTTTTTTTTATCAGCACAGCTAACCCAACACCTTTCTTGTGGAGTCGCATAACACTCAAAGCATTCTGGGAAATGTAGTCCATTAGCAGGCCACTCCTGGACTCCTGCTGTATTATTTACATGTTGTGTTTTTCTTCAGATTCACATGGTTTATGGTGTTTGTGTTTCTCTCAGTGATGACGTGTGGAAGAAACAGCAGTGATAGTTGTATTGACTGCATGTGATGTGAATGTAAAACTTTAACAGCTGATGTGTTTTGGATTTCAATGACCTTATGTTTATCTTTTTTAGATTTTTCACAAAAGTGAAATAAAGAAACACTTAACAAACTTTACAGCCTAGTTTTCCTGTGTGTGTGTTTGTTTGAGAGGATGTCACTGTAAATTACCTAAATTAAATGAAACAAACCCTAATTCACCAGCTCCAAACAACACATGTCACTTGTTAGACGCTTTTATCCAAAGCGACTTCCATACTCAACACTGAGGACAATCCCCACAGGAGCACTTTGGGGTGAAGGGTCTCAGGGACACAACGACATGCTGACTGCAGTGGGGTTTGAACCTGTTTTGTTTTTTTATCTTTTATTATCAAAAAATAGACATTTAACCCTCCGGTATCATTCGATTGGACTACGCAAATTAGTCATTCGAGACAAAAATGTCCACTGCAAAATGCTTTGATAAAAACATTATATTAAAAGGTTTTTTTCACAACTTATTTGGGTTCAATCTTTAAAGCAACTTCCGCCCTAATAGAAAATATCAAAAATGTAATCATTTTCAGGATTTTAACCCTTTAAATGCCATTTTGAAAACATGAAACCGCTGTTTTTTTTCATGATGAAAACAGAGAAAATGAGTTATTTTCCAAAAAATACATATCTGGGGACTGGCTCTTTTTTTTATCACAGTCTTGGATATGTCAAAGATTAGCAACAACAGTTATTTTGGTGAATAATTAGTTTTTGTACAGAATCAGATTAAACAAAAAAAGTCACACATTAGCCACTCGCGGACAAAAATGTCCACTCCCATTATAACCACATCCTTTGATCTCTCCGCCAAACCGGTATAAAATCATGCATTTTGTAATGTCAGGGTTTTCTATTGGAGGAAAATAGTTCAATTTGTCCTTTTTACTCTAAATCACCAGATGTGACATTTTACCATTGACACCATTTTGTCATTTCTTGGTTTCTTTGCTTCATGGTTGTACAGAGATCCAAGGAAAGGCACGCGCACTAGAGGACGTGTCGGCTCATGCCCTAGCTTAGAATCATGACCGAGTCATAAATATGAAGGGTGTAAAGTGGATAAGTTAATTAAAGCTTGAACAACAGAGACAAGGAGGCTAGCTGTGGTACAACGGACACCCCCCCCCCCCGCCGCCAAAATGTCCGCCTCCGTTTTAACCCGTTAACCACTCGTCAGACCCCGAAGGACTTGAGCGGAGGAAGAGTTAGGAGTGGAGAGAACAGAATGAAAAAGTGGGTAGAGAGAATGTGGCTGGCTAAATTAATTAACTTATTATGAGATTTAGTTAAAAGTGTACCATTAGTTAATTTAAGTAGTTTTAGTCGAGAGTCAGATAGCTCTTTGTGGAGATGTATTTTTGGGAAAATAAATAAAAGGCCTCTCAGTATCAGTAATGTATCAGTTCAGACAGGGCCTCACCAAGCTGGGGAAACCGGGTCCAAAGAACATTAGCTGCACCAGGACACCGCTCAATCCGGTCAGAACCAACTCCCCCACCCAGTCAAGTTAGACTCTGAACCGACTGAGTGAATTACCATTCCAGTCCAAATAAAGTCCCCAAGGCCGGGGGGGGCCGAGTCCAAACAAACCTCGCCGTGTCAAAGTACCACCTGTTCAGAAAGAACCACACCTCTCCTTATCAGTCATGGTAGACCGAGGTCTGACTGAGGAAACAACCAAATTACATTTCTAAATTCAATTCGAATTAAGAGATTTAGAGAAAAGTGTACCATAAGTGGATTTTAATTGTTTGATTTGAGAGTCAGATAGCTCTTAGTGGAGAAATACTTTAGGATTAGGCAAGGAGTCAGAGTGGTTAGGTTTAGAGGTTAAATTAAGGTTAAGATAGTCTATTGATTGATGAATATTAACTTAAGTTTAGGCATAAAGTCTGAGTGGTTAGGTTTAGAGGTTAAATTAAGGATAAGATAGTCTATTGATTGATGAATATTAACTTAAGTTTAGGCATAAAGTCTGAGTGGTTAGGTTTAGAGGTTAAATTAAGGATAAGATAGTCTATTGATTGATGAATATTAACTTAAAGAGCCTGTGACAGCATCCCAACAACTGTTGTGCAATGAAATATTGGGCTACTAGTCATCTCGAACCATCAGTTTAAAAAAGAAGATGCGATACCGTTCCGATAAATATCAATAATTTCGAACATCGCGGGGAAATTCCTTCGAGTCATTTTGAAGTTTTGGGGGAAGCCGGAAGTGACGTCAATGCGGGAACGCTTCACTGTGCGGTGAGAGAGCGAAACACGGACAAAGTGTGTTGTCATGCGTAGAAATTGTGAATTACTGAGTTTAGGCACGTTAATAACGTTTTAATGAAGTTGACTACAGTATATTCATATTTGTCAGTGCTTTCATGTCAATCCGGCGAACATAAACATAAATGATCGTGGTGAAGATGATGATTAAATTAGGATTACAAATCGGTAGTGAGAGCTGCTGAATTTCCTCCCGTAGGATGTGATATAAAAACAAATCGATTATTTTTGTAGTTGTAAACTCAAGTGGATTAAACTACATTTATTAGTGCTTTCATGTCAATTCGGCGAACATATGATACATTAAATGATCGTGAGGATGATGATTAAAAATCGTTTGTTTGAGCCGGTCTGCATTTCCTGATGAGAAAACAAACCGATGCTTTTTGTAGTTGTAGTACACCAACATGGATTAAACGTGTGTTTTTTTTTACCACAATGTTGGGGAAATTAATGGATAAAATGCACGGATTATTATTATTATTATTATTCCCACTCCGATCGGGACACTATAGGTCCACCGTTTCCCCGCAGCGAGGCTCCCCCCGTTGACAGTTTACGTGGGCTGGGTGCAGTGGCGGACTGGCCATCGGGACGAATCCCGATGGGCCGGTACCGAAGTGGGCCGGTCGGATAAGTCACTAGTACATCCCCATAGGCGGCGCGTGAGGCTCAGGTTTGGGAAGGCTAAATAACTTATTTTACCTGACGCTGCCCGCCTCCGGCGTCTATAGAAAAGAGATCAACTCAGTGTGCGGAGTTTAAATCTCTCAAGTTATATTACAGGATAAAGGAAATACAGTTTAAACTGCCGTATGCAGAGAAGACGCCGACGTGTCGCACTTATCATTCATATTACATCATCAATCAGATCATCGATCATATAATATCATAATATATCATATATTTCCTTATCCGAGTCAGCTTCTCCAGCCGTATCTGGCCGTGCAACACTTACAGTGTCACATACTGTATGCAGAAGTATTATTTTAAGCAACACATTATGTTGACGAAACACTCAAGTCAAATGTAATTAAAGTCAGATCCACTCGTGTCTTAGACGTGAACGCGCTCTCAGCTGGTGAGAGAAACCCTGGCTTGATTTACCGAGTTAATAAGCGTCGTAGGACCGCTTAGCGAGATCTCGTTTGTTAGTTTGTTGTTGTTAGTTTTTTTGTTACTCAAACATATCATGGGTATGTTGAACTGGCTTCGTAGTACAGGGCACAGGTGGCTAGCAGCGCTAATGTCAAAGACACAGACATTATACATTATATTTGTATTTTACCAGGATGCAGTGACACAAATATTTGGGAAGGCTTAGCCTTCCCCAGCCTACAGCACCCGCCGCCCCCGACATCCCCCACTCCCCCCGTTGACAATTTACTAGCGGTACCGAAGTGGGCCGGTCGAGAGTCCCGGGATGATTTTTAGTCCCAGTCCACCACTGGTTACATGACCGTATGATCGCCCATATTGACGCACCTAATTCCTAAACTTCTAACAGATACAACATAAACCGATCCTTCAGCCTCATATGAGCTCTCAGACACGTTCAAAATTAAACTGTCATCGCTGTCTGAGCTTGCTGCTGTGTGCACCATCGTGCGTTTACATGCAGATGCTGGGATCCTGAACGGTGCAGCTGGAGCGCTGTGCCCGCAATGACGTCACCCATAATTTGGCGGGACTTGAAGAATCCCCGAGAAGATCCAGAAAATGGTCAACATTGAAGGGCAGATTAATGGTTATCAAAGTACAAATATCCAAAATCAGTTCAGTAACGGTTTTCAAGGGGACAATATTTACTCAAATTGATGGGTTTGGATGATGGGGGAAACTCGTGTCACAGGCTCTTTAAGTTTAGGCATAAAGTCAGAGTGGTTAGGTTTAGAGGTTAAATTAAGGATAAGATAGTCTATTGATTGATGAATATTAACTTAAGTTTAGGCATAAAGTCTGAGTGGTTAGGTTTAGAGGTTAAATTAAGGATAAGATAGTCTATTGATTGATGAATATTAACTTAAGTTTAGGCATAAAGTCAGAGTGGTTAGGTTTAGAGGTTAAATTAAGGATAAGATAGTCTATTAATTGATGAATATTAACTTAAGTTTAGGCATAAAGTCTGTGTGGTTAGGTTTAGAGGTTAAATTAAGGATAAGATAGTCTATTAATTGATGAATATTAACTTAAGTTTAGGCATAAAGTCAGAGTGGTTAGGTTTAGAGGTTAAATTAAGGATAAGATAGTCTATTAATTGATGAATATTAACTTAAGTTTAGGCATAAAGTCTGAGTGGTTAGGTTTAGAGGTTAAATTAAGGATAAGATAGTCTATTGATTGATGAATATTAACTTAAGTTTAGGCATAAAGTCTGAGTGGTTAGGTTTAGAGGTTAAATTAAGGATAAGATAGTCTATTGATTGATGAATATTAACTTAAGTTTAGGCATAAAGTCAGAGTGGTTAGGTTTAGAGGTTAAATTAAGGATAAGATAGTCTATTAATTGATGAATATTAACTTAAGTTTAGGCATAAAGTCTGAGTGGTTAGGTTTAGAGGTTAAATTAAGGATAAGATAGTCTATTAATTGATGAATATTAACTTAAGTTTAGGCATAAAGTCTGAGTGGTTAGGTTTAGAGGTTAAATTAAGGATAAGATAGTCTATTGATTGATGAATATTAACTTAAGTTTAGGCATAAAGTCTGAGTGGTTAGGTTTAGAGGTTAAATTAAGGATAAGATAGTCTATTAATTGATGAATATTAACTTAAGTTTAGGCATAAAGTCTGAGTGGTTAGGTTTAGAGGTTAAATTAAGGATAAGATAGTCTATTGATTGATGAATATTAAATTAAGTTTAGGCATAAAGTCTGAGTGGTTAGGTTTAGAGGTTAAATTAAGGATAAGATAGTCTATTAATTGATGAATATTAACTTAAGTTTAGGCATAAAGTCTGAGTGGTTAGGTTTAGAGGTTAAATTAAGGATAAGATAGTCTATTGATTGATGAATATTAACTTAAGTTTAGGCATAAAGTCTGAGTGGTTAGGTTTAGAGGTTAAATTAAGGATAAGATAGTCTATTGATTGATGAATATTAACTTAAGTCTAGGCATAAGGTCTGAGTGGTTAAGTTTAGAGGTTAAATTAAGGATAAGATAGTCTATTAATTGGGTTAGGGTTAGGGTTAGGGTTAGGGTTAGGGTTAGGGTTAGGTTAGAGTTAGGGTTAGGGTTAGGGTTAGGGTTAGGTTAAGGGGCTATTTACCACCACACGTGTCGTTTACAATGTGTATATCTGGGGCTACGAGGTGGGCATCTGTACGGGACCTGCTCTGGGTGATAGCTTCCGCCCACGGCTATAATGTGTGAGAGATTTGGGCCCGGCGGCGGTCTTCCTTGTTACAGCAATTGGAGTTTTAAAACTTAAAACGGCCATAAGTCGTTCCAGCGGGTGGGCAACTGTAGCCCACTTTGTGTGTGCGTTGCACCCGCCCCCTTGCAGGTGCCCACCGAGTTTGAGGCAAATTGGAGCATTTTTCATTTAAAGGGACATTTAAGTGTGTGTAATACACGTGGAATAAATACTATCTGTTGCCCAGGAGAGGGCGCCAAATCTTAGGGTTAAGGGTTAGGGTTAGGGTTAAGGTTAGGGTTAGGGTTAGGGTTAGGGTTAGGGTTAGGGTTAGGGTTAGGGTTAGGGTTAGGGTTAGGATAAGGATAAGATAGTCTATTAATTGATGAATATTAACTTAAGTTTAGGCATAAAGTCTGAGTGGTTAAGTTTAGAAGTAAGATTAAAGATTAGGTGTTACATTAATTACTGAGAAACGGAGGATTATTATTCACCCCTAATTAGTAGTCTGCATAAAAACAGAAGGAGTACACCAACATTAATGATTTGCAGACCAACAGCAGCAATAGGCCCTCCATTTGTGGTCTCTTGCCTCCATCTAGTGGTGACAGAGGGGATGCGGGCACATTTTTCTCATTTGGTCTGTGAAACAGAATAAAATAAATATTGTTATTGTTATTAACACAAGAGGGATTGAAATAAATAATGAGAGATAGGAGAGTTTTTAAGGTTAGATTTGTGAAGGAGAAAAGTACATTATTGATTGTTTTTAGTGGTTTGAATTGAAAATCAGATCGTTTTTCAGTAAAAGAGACACAGCCATTTAGTACAACTAATCTGTTTTGTTGCATATAAATGAGGTTTAGAGTTAAGATCCAGGGTCAGGTAATAGGTGTATTGATGCGTACTTAAAATAACGACAAGTAATAATATCCCTAGTTTAAAGTATAAAATCTAAAGTGTAAAGGTTTAAAGTGAAAAATCTAAAATGGTGAGATTAAATGTTGAAAACTAAGGTCAAGAAATAAATATATTGATGGAACAGATATGTAAGAATTTAGGTAAAAGAGCCAGATCGGTTTAGTTGAATGATCTGTTTTTTTTAACATACACATGATCCAAAAATTAGGTTTATCAGAGAGATATATAGTAGGGTTAGGTTGGGGAAGAGCGCAGGGCTCCGGAGGAGTGCACTGGCTCTCGGTAGATAGGTGTTTAAAAAAACATTAAAAACCTCCGTAAACATAAACCTTATAAAAGCATCATAAAAGCTCCGTGAGGACAAGACCGTTTCAAAAGAATGGTTAAAAAGTGCAGAGCGGAGCTGGACCACGGAACGGCGGCAGAGTATGTTAAAAAGAAGATCTCCCCGTCCCAGGATCTCTGGAGGGTGGTGTGTGTGTGTGTGTGTGTGTGTGTGTGTGTGTGTGTGTGTGTGTGTGTGTGTGTGTGTGTGTGTGTGTGTGTGTGTGTGTGTGTGTGTGTGTGTGTGTGTGTGTGTGTGGAGCTTGTCCCAATGGAAGAATAAAAGACCCTAAATGATAGGGGGATCTAAAATGGCCAATTTAAAAGTGATTCCAGTTCTATTAGTAAAAGCCATGCATAGAAGTTTAGCAGGATTAGAGTCCTAATCCCTTGTAAAGCATATTCTCCTCGTTTGGCTCTTGTGAGCATGTCGCCACCAGGGGGCACCCTATAAAAGGGCAGAGGTTTCTAGCTGGCTGTCTCTTGTTTGTTGGTACACAGACCTGCCCCATTTGCGTGTTTGCTTCCGCCACCGGTGCAGGTATGTTGCATTGCTTCAGGAAAGGTTCTGCAATTTACCAGCGTATTGATACTTAGCCCTGCTTTGCCTCACCTAGTGGATCTCCCCTCTCTGCGTTATCGATAGGAAAGCCTGATCGGTATGTGCGCTCTATTTGGTTAATCCACCTCATTACTTTTATTGATATTAATGCTGTATTTATTCATCAACCTAGGGCCAATCCAATGGTTAAGGGACATCTGCTGTTTTGCTTCACCGGAGAAAGTATGTTTATCGGCAGTAACGTCACAACTGCTGTTGATCCTGCCTAGATGTTTGGGCTACCGTTCCCACATTGTGGCTTCTGATTGCTGCTTCTGGACAGCTTTGCGTCGCCTACTGCGGAGGCTCGCTCACCAGTTCAAGTGCTGCTAACCCTAACCCTAACCCTAACCCTTAACTGCACGCCTTCCTGCTGCCTTGCTTGGGCCGACACTCGAAGTGTGGAAGTCACTGAACTCTGGGGCTAACTCCCTCTATAACTTGTCCTTACTTTGGCCAACTTGATTTCAATTAGTTTGTTTATTTTATTCTAGTTAATTGTTTATTTTGTTTAACTGAACCTTTTCTCTTTTGATTTGTTTTATTCTTAAATGTTTACACAAGTTATCTGCTTATGAGAACATATTTGATATTGTGTTTGTTTATTACTTTGATTTACGTATTTAGCCCCCATTAACTGCGTTTCCCTCTTGTTTCCCTACTTAGTTACTGAGAGCTGAAGGTGCTGGTGCTGGTGTCCAAGGTGGTGGTTTCCTCTCTTGTGTGTGATGTGCTCCCCCGGGATTTGATTTCCTGCACGTATGACTGGGGTGATTTAAGTTTGGTTTGTTTGGGGATCCTTCCACTCACTGGTCGACCCTATCCCCCCACTGGTAAGCCTCAGCCCCCAATTCATTTCCCCCTTTGTGCTACAGCCCTGTGCGACTGTTTTGAACTGCATTTTAACTAGTGACTTGTGCCAAATAAAATTGTATATTTTTGATAACTTGAAACCGCGTCTCCTGCTCCATTAGTATTCGAACCTATGTGTCCTCTCTATAACTGAAAGAAGTGTTAATATTTCCTTGGGGGAAACTCCCAAGGTGGCGTTGTCGGAATTGTGAATGGTGTAGTCAAAGCAACTTTAACAAATACATTCACCTCTCCTCCCCTCTGCGCCTACTGCCACAGAAGTGTAAGTGCTGTTAAAACACAAGTGCAATGATATAAAAATAATTAAAACAATCTCCCCAGTAATATTAATTTAAAAAGGGCAGCAGGTCGGGGAGGAGTTCCTCTCTGCCGGTGCTTTTCTGGTTCTGTTTGAAAGGGCAGCCGGTCGGGGAGGAGTTCCTCTCTGCCGGTGCTTTTCTGGCTCTGTTTGAAAGGGCAGCCGGTCGGGGAGGAGTTCCTCTCTGCCGGTGCTTTTCTGGCTCTGTTTGAAAGGGCAGCCGGTCGGGGAGGAGTTCCTCTCTGCCGGTGCTTTTCTGGTTCTGTTTGAAAGGGCAGCCGGTCGGGGAGGAGTTCCTCTCTGCCGGTGCTTTTCTGGTTCTGTTTGAAAGGGCAGCCGGTCGGGGAGGAGTTCCTCTCTGCCGGTGCTTTTCTGGCTCTGTTTGAAAGGGCAGCCGGTCGGGGGGGAGTTCCTCTCTGCCGGTGCTTTTCTGGCTCTGTTTGAAAGGGCAGCCGGTCGGGGAGGAGTTCCTCTCTGCCGGTGCTTTTCTGGCTCTGTTTGAAAGGGCAGCCGGTCGGGGGGGAGTTCCTCTCTGCCGGTGCTTTTCTGGCTCTGTTTGAAAGGGCAGCCGGTCGGGGAGGAGTTCCTCTCTGCCGGTGCTTTTCTGGCTCTGTTTGAAAGGGCAGCCGGTCGGGGAGGAGTTCCTCTCTGCCGGTGCTTTTCTGGCTCTGTTTGAAAGGGCAGCCGGTCGGGGGGGAGTTCCTCTCTGCCGGTGCTTTTCTGGCTCTGTTTGAAAGGGCAGCCGGTCGGGGGGGAGTTCCTCTCTGCCGGTGCTTTTCTGGCTCTGTTTGAAAGGGCAGCCGGTCGGGGGGGAGTTCCTCTCTGCCGGTGCTTTTCTGGTTCTGTTTGAAAGGGCAGCCGGTCGGGGAGGAGTTCCTCTCTGCCGGTGCTTTTCTGGCTCTGTTTGAAAGGGCAGCCGGTCGGGGGGGAGTTCCTCTCTGCCGGTGCTTTTCTGGCTCTGTTTGAAAGGGCAGCCGGTCGGGGAGGAGTTCCTCTCTGCCGGTGCTTTTCTGGCTCTGTTTGAAAGGGCAGCCGGTCGGGGAGGAGTTCCTCTCTGCCGGTGCTTTTCTGGTTCTGTTTGAAAGGGCAGCCGGTCGGGGAGGAGTTCCTCTCTGCCGGTGCTTTTCTGGCTCTGTTTGAAAGGGCAGCCGGTCGGGGAGGAGTTCCTCTCTGCCGGTGCTTTTCAGGTTCTGTTTGAAAGGGCAGCCGGTCGGGGAGGAGTTCCTCTCTGCCGGTGCTTTTCTGGCTCTGTTTGAAAGGGCAGCCGGTCGGGGAGGAGTTCCTCTCTGCCGGTGCTTTTCTGGCTCTGTTTGAAAGGGTAGCCGGTCGGGGAGGAGTTCCTCTCTGCCGGTGCTTTTCTGGCTCTGTTTGAAAGGGCAGCCGGTCGGGGAGGAGTTCCTCTCTGCCGGTGCTTTTCTGGTTCTGTTTGAAAGGGCAGCCGGTCGGGGGGGAGTTCCTCTCTGCCGGTGCTTTTCTGGCTGTTTGAAAGGGCAGCCGGTCGGGGAGGAGTTCCTCTCTGCCGGTGCTTTTCTGGCTCTGTTTGAAAGGGCAGCCGGTCGGGGGGGAGTTCCTCTCTGCCGGTGCTTTTCTGGTTCTGTTTGAAAGGGCAGCCGGTCGGGGGGAGGAGTTCCTCTCTGCCGGTGCTTTTCTGGTTCTGTTTGAAAGGGCAGCCGGTCGGGGGGAGGAGTTCCTCTCTGCCGGTGCTTTTCTGGTTCTGTTTGAAAGGGCAGCCGGTCGGGGAGGAGTTCCTCTCTGCCGGTGCTTTTCTGGCTCTGTTTGAAAGGGCAGCCGGTCGGGGGGGAGTTCCTCTCTGCCGGTGCTTTTCTGGCTGTTTGAAAGGGCAGCCGGTCGGGGAGGAGTTCCTCTCTGCCGGTGCTTTTCTGGCTCTGTTTGAAAGGGCAGCCGGTCGGGGGGGAGTTCCTCTCTGCCGGTGCTTTTCTGGTTCTGTTTGAAAGGGCAGCCGGTCGGGGGGAGGAGTTCCTCTCTGCCGGTGCTTTTCTGGTTCTGTTTGAAAGGGCAGCCGGTCGGGGGGAGGAGTTCCTCTCTGCCGGTGCTTTTCTGGTTCTGTTTGAAAGGGCAGCCGGTCGGGGGGAGGAGTTCCTCTCTGCCGGTGCTTTTCTGGTTCTGTTTGAAAGGGCAGCCGGTCGGGGAGGAGTTCCTCTCTGCCGGTGCTTTTCTGGCTCTGTTTGAAAGGGCAGCCGGTCGGGGGGGAGTTCCTCTCTGCCGGTGCTTTTCTGGCTCTGTTTGAAAGGGCAGCCGGTCGGGGGGGAGTTCCTCTCTGCCGGTGCTTTTCTGGCTCTGTTTGAAAGGGCAGCCGGTCGGGGAGGAGTTCCTCTCTGCCGGTGCTTTTCTGGTTCTGTTTGAAAGGGCAGCCGGTCGGGGGGGAGTTCCTCTCTGCCGGTGCTTTTCTGGCTCTGTTTGAAAGGGCAGCCGGTCGGGGGGGAGTTCCTCTCTGCCGGTGCTTTTCTGGCTCTGTTTGAAAGGGCAGCAGGTCGGGGGGAGGAGTTCCTCTCTGCCGGTGCTTTTCTGGCTCTGTTTGAAAGGGCAGCCGGTCGGGGGGGAGTTCCTCTCTGCCGGTGCTTTTCTGGCTCTGTTTGAAAGGGCAGCCGGTCGGGGGGGAGTTCCTCTCTGCCGGTGCTTTTCTGGCTCTGTTTGAAAGGGCAGCCGGTCGGGGGGGAGTTCCTCTCTGCCGGTGCTTTTCTGGCTCTGTTTGAAAGGGCAGCCGGTCGGGGGGGAGTTCCTCTCTGCCGGTGCTTTTCTGGCTCTGTTTGAAAGGGCAGCCGGTCGGGGAGGAGTTCCTCTCTGCCGGTGCTTTTCTGGCTCTGTTTGAAAGGGCAGCCGGTCGGGGAGGAGTTCCTCTCTGCCGGTGCTTTTCTGGCTCTGTTTGAAAGGGCAGCCGGTCGGGGGGAGTTCCTCTCTGCCGGTGCTTTTCTGGCTCTGTTTGAAAGGGCAGCCGGTCGGGGGGGAGTTCCTCTCTGCCGGTGCTTTTCTGGCTCTGTTTGAAAGGGCAGCCGGTCGGGGAGGAGTTCCTCTCTGCCGGTGCTTTTCTGGCTCTGTTTGAAAGGGCAGCCGGTCGGGGGGGAGTTCCTCTCTGCCGGTGCTTTTCTGGCTCTGTTTGAAAGGGCAGCCGGTCGGGGGGGAGTTCCTCTCTGCCGGTGCTTTTCTGGCTCTGTTTGAAAGGGCAGCCGGTCGGGGGGGAGTTCCTCTCTGCCGGTGCTTTTCTGGCTCTGTTTGAAAGGGCAGCCGGTCGGGGAGGAGTTCCTCTCTGCCGGTGCTTTTCTGGCTCTGTTTGAAAGGGCAGCCGGTCGGGGAGGAGTTCCTCTCTGCCGGTGCTTTTCTGGCTCTGTTTGAAAGGGCAGCCGGTCGGGGGGGAGTTCCTCTCTGCCGGTGCTTTTCTGGCTCTGTTTGAAAGGGCAGCCGGTCGGGGGGGAGTTCCTCTCTGCCGGTGCTTTTCTGGCTCTGTTTGAAAGGGCAGCCGGTCGGGGAGGAGTTCCTCTCTGCCGGTGCTTTTCTGGCTCTGTTTGAAAGGGCAGCCGGTCGGGGGGGAGTTCCTCTCTGCCGGTGCTTTTCTGGCTCTGTTTGAAAGGGCAGCCGGTCGGGGGGGAGTTCCTCTCTGCCGGTGCTTTTCTGGCTCTGTTTGAAAGGGCAGCCGGTCGGGGAGGAGTTCCTCTCTGCCGGTGCTTTTCTGACCTCCAGGTAATACAATAATTTAAAATAAATATAAACAAATAAAAGCGTCCCTCCTCATGTGGCTTTGATCATTATCAGATAAAAACATACACATATATACATTACAAATATAAAACATGTAAGAAGTAGTAAAAACATAAATAAGAACACCATCACTAGATAAGATGGTGCTAAAAACATGCGATAAAAATATAGCACACCAATAAAAAAAGTCCAGATGAGGAGGATCTATAATTAATAAATAAATATAAGTGCTAAAATACGTGGAGGGCGGATTAAAACCGGCTGACGCACCCGCAGAGAAGGGAATTAAAACCACCCAGGGGAGAGGAGATCACACAGGTTATTAAAGTTAATAAAACAAGTGGTGGGAGGCGGACCCATCAGTTGTACTTTGTACCTCTGGCCCGTGCTCCAGCCGCTGCTGCTCTCCAGGCCCAGACTGTACATTCTGGAGGCCATGGAGTTTAAAATGGTTGTATAAAACGCTCGTGCCGTCCCCGTCTCTAATTCTATATTGATGTTGTTTAATTCTGAGGCTGATCTCATTGCGCGTTTCCCCCACATAGAGTCTCTGGCAGGCCTTGCACCTAATTGCATAAATAGCGTTTTTTGTGTTAGGTGTCAAGGCCTGCCGAACATTGCTCCCCTCTCGAGAGAAGGGATTGAAAACGTGGGGGAGGCGAACGAAACCAACCTCAGAGACCCGAGGCGCCTCCCTAGTTTTAATGCTTTTATTCAGTTTGGTATGGACCAGGAGGTCCTGGAGATTTTTGTTACGCCGGTAGGCAGAGATCAGCCGGCACGGCCGCAGCGCGTCACAGTCACCCCTGGCACCCTCAAAATTGCCCTTTAGTTTGCCTAAAAGGCTGGTCAGGCTCCCTGAGTAGGTTGTGATGAGGGGGACCAGGGTAGGGCCGGACGGCCAGCGGAGATGTCTTTGTATTTCTCTATGAAGGTGCGGCTGACCTCCGCCTTAATGCTTCTAAGGAAGCGCCTCGAATAGCCCCTTGGTCTCAGCGCACTAAAGAGGATTCTGGTAGCCTCCTCCGCGAGGGTGCATATGCTGTGGAAGCGGATCAGCTGGGACTTAATCAGACCTCTGTAAGTGTGCCCAGGGTGATAGCTGGTTTTATGGAGGAGTGCGTGGCGATCTGTGTCTTTAAAGAAAACCCTAGTGGTAAGTGTCTTGCTGTGGTCGCTGGAGCTGCGGAAAAAGACCCCAGTGTCGAGGAGGGTTAGGTTTTTGTAAGGGCCACCGGATCTCATTTCATTTCAAACCTTTATTTATACAGGTGAATCCCATTGAGATCATTGATCTCTTTTCCAAGGGAGAGCTGCTCAAGTAGTTCCACATGAAACATACACAGAAAATCAAAAGGACATCTTACAGCATCATTTACATAACTATCCACATAAACAGGTACCAACAGCTTCCGATTGAGTAGCATCCAACCGAGCTTTAAGAACATTTAGTGGCACCAGATTGTTCAGTTTCCATTTAATTTGCAGACTATTCCAAGACAGAGGAGCTGCGCATCTAACAGCTGTCTTCCCTAAGACAGTCCTAGCAGTTGGCACATTTAATAAAACCACAGCATTCGATCTCAGGCAGGAGCCACTTACAATTCTCCGTGAGATCAGGGAGCAGATATAAGATGGAAGTTTCCCTAACATGGCTTTGTATATAAAAATGTACCAGTGACTGAGCCTCCGTACAGTTAGTGAAAGCAAACCAGCCCTTGCATACAGGGTACAGTGATGGGTTAATGCTTTACAGTTTGTCACAAATCTTACTGTGATACGCAGCATCTAACTTGTTCAGGCAATGGGCAGGTGCATTCATATACATCAGATCACCATAGTCCAGCACAGGTCAAAAGGTCACAGAGCCTTTTCCTGGCCTCAAGCGAGAAACAGGACTTGTTCCTGTAGAAGAAACCTAGCCTAACCCTCAGCTTTTTAAGCAGGTTATTGACATGAAGTTTAATAGAGAGACAATCATCAAGCCAGATACCAAGGTATTTGTAACAGGTAACCACTTCAAGTTTTATTCCTTGCATAGTTACAATATCTAAAACAGGCTCTGGTGTCTTTTTAGCTTTAGAAAAGAGCATTACCTTGGTTTTCTCAACATTTAAAAGAAGCTTTAGTTCAGAGAGCTGAGTCTGAATAATGTTAAAAACAGCCTGTAATTTAACACCAGCCTCCTGAATGGAGGGACCTGCACAGGACATCACGGTATCATCCGCATACAAATGTAAAGTAGCTTCATTCACATTTTCACCTAAACTGTTGATGTAGATGGAGAATAAAAGTGGACCTAAAACAGAACCTTGAGGAACACCATTAGTAATGTTTAACCACTCAGAAGACAGCCCATCAAAATGAACACATTGGGACCTTTCAGAGAGGTAGTTCACAAACCACCCACTGCATGGCTGGATAAGCCGATACTGAGTAGCCTCTGCTTTAGAATGTGATGATCGACGGTATCAAACGCTTTGGAAAGGTCAACAAATAGAGCTGTACGACTCTGCTTATTATCTAAAATACTCGCCACATCATTCACCACTTTCATTGTGGCAGTGATGGTGCTGTGTTGCTTTCTGAAGCCTGACTGATGTTTAGACAGGATGTCATTTGTACATAAAAACTCCTTTACCTGTTCACTCACTAGGCGTTCAAGAACCTTAGCCAGAACTGACAACTTAGAGATGGGTCTATAGTTATTTAATAAGGTGGCCTCCCCTCCTTTTAGCAAAGGCAGGACATACGCTGACTTCCATACTTTTGGAATTGTGTTAGTGCTGAGAGAGAGGTTAAAAAGAGTAGTGAGAGGTGGAGCAATAAAATCTGCAGCTATCTTTAAAAAGAAAGGTTCTACGTTGTCCGGACCAGCCGGTTTCTTAGGATCTAACTTGGTTAAAGCTTCACGAACAACATCAACAGTAAAAGGAGTAAAACTGAAAGGGTTTTCCAGACCACATTGTTCAGAGTCACAGACTGTAGTGTTCACAGAAGCAGAGTTAGAAACAGAATCAAACAGAGAGCCACAGGACACAAAATGCTTATTAAAGCAGTTTAGCATAGTAGCCCTGTCCGATATAGAGCCAGAAGCTGTGGTAATGCACGGAGGAAGCTCATTACGGATATCACCGGTGGATATCGATTTAATGGCTTTCCAACATTTTCCAGGATTATTCAGATTCTTTGTGGAAACTGACAGATAGTACTTTGATTTAGCACTTTTGACATGTGATGTGAAGCTATTTCTTAGCTGCCTGAAACACAGCCATTCTACCTCTGAGCCTGATCTCCTAGCCTTTGCCCAGGCCTTGTTTCTCTCATGAAGGAGACTAGACAGATCAGCAGAGAACCAAGGATTGTCTCGTCCCTTTACTCTAAATGTACGCAGGGGTGCATGTCTATCAATGATCTCCATAAAACCAAGATAAAAATAAGACCATGCAGTTTCTACATCAGCACACAGATCCATTTTACCCCAATCAAAATCAAACAGATCATGAACAAAACCCTGCTCCACAAAATGTTTTATGTCTCTCTTAATAATAATGCGAGGTTTAACCTTTTGGACCTTAGTGTCCCTAATTGTGGCTACAGCACAGTGATCACTCAGATCATTCTCAAATACTCCCACAGATGAGTATTTATGGGGAGCATTAGTTAAAATGAGATCAATTAGGGAGGATTTATTAGGGAACTTAATGTTAGGGCGAGTAGGACTGTCCACAATCTGAGTAACATTTAAAGAGATACAAAGGTTTTTAAAATCCTCTGACACTGCAGTTAACCAGTCCCAGTTAAAATCTCCAAGCAGCACTATTTCCTTGTAGTCTAGTTGAGATAAAAGATTTGCCAAAGAAGATAAAGAGTCCTTGCCAGCTGAGGGGGGTCTGTAACAGCCCACCACCATGACCTGTTGACCCTTTGCTACTTCGATATTTAAAGCTAAAAATTCAAGTTGTTTACTAATAGATTTGGAAACTAATGTGGTTACACTGAACTTATTCTTAACATAAATGTCAACGCCACCACCTTTTTTAGGACGGTCGGTACGATACACATTAAAACCATTTAAGTCGATGTCAGAGGCCAGAATAGATTTATCTAGCCACGTTTCTGATAAGACAATGACATCAGCATCAGTCGAGCCCGCCCAAATGCGGACAAAATCTAACTTAGGTAACAGACTGCGCACATTTAAGTGAATGAATTCCAACCCAGATCTAGAATTAAAATCAGCAGGAGTAGCGATCTGACAACTGCTGCTGGGCGGTCCAGGGTTAGGTTGTACATTCCCTAACAGTAATAATAACAAAAAAAACAAGCACCTTTTCCTCTTAACCGACACACATACATTGTCATCTGCTTTAAAGTCACCAGTAAACTCATCGAAAGTGAGATTAGGGCTCAAGAAGCAGTCCTGAAGAACCATCATAGCAGGCAAGTGAGAAAGACAAACATTTGTCGAACTGAATGTCTGTGACAAGGCAACCAGTAATTGTTTGTGTAACACATCCGAACCTTTACAGGGGATGTCCACTGCGGGCGGTAGAACAGACCTGAGTCCAGTCGACTTCTCAGGATGACGAGAGAACTTTTCATTGTCCAAAATAGCTAACAGGCATAGCAGACTCACGATGTCGCCCGACGACTTCATGGTTATATAGAGATCCAAGGAAAGGCACGCGCACTAGAGGACGTGTCGGCTCATGCCCTAGCTTAGCATCATGACTGAGTCATAAATATGTATAGGTGAAGTAGACAGAAAGTAAGTTTGAAGAACAGAGACGAGGAGGTTAGCTGTGGTCACGGCGAACACCTCCCCCGCCAAATTGGCCATCTCCGTTTTAACCCATTAATCACTCGTCAGACCCCGAAGGACTCGGGCGGAAAAGGGGTTAGGAGTGGAGAGAGCAGAATGAAAAAGTGGGTAGAGACAATGTGGCTGGCTAAGTTAATAAACTTATTATAAGATTTATTTAAAAGTGTATCATTAATTAATTTTAGTGGTTTTAATTGAGAGTCAGATAGCTCTTTGTGGAGATGTATTTGAGGGAAAATAAATGAAAGGCCTCTTAGTGTCAGTAACGAATCGCACCAGTCCAGACAGAGCTTCACCAAGCCGGGAGAACCGGGTCCAAAGAACATTAGCTGCACCAGAACACCGCTCAATCCGGTCAGAACCAACTCCCCCACCCAGCCAAGTTAGACTCGGAACCGACTGAGGGAATTACCATTCCAGTCCAAGTAAAGTCCCCAAGGCCGGGGGGGGCCCAGTGCAAACAAACCTCGCCGTGTCAAAGTACCACCTGTTCAGAAAGAACCACACCTCTCCTTATCAGTCATGGTAGACCGAGGTCCGACTGAGGAAACAACCAAATTATATTTCTAAATTCAATTCGAATTTAGAGATTTAAAGAAAAGTGTACCATAAGTTGATTACAATTGTTTGAATTGAAAGTCAAATAGCTTTTTAAGGAGAAGTATTTTAGGATTAGGCAAGGAGACAGAGTGGTTAGGTTTAGAGGTTAAATTAAGGATAATATAGTCTATTAATTGATGAATATTAACTTAAGTTTAGGCATAAAGTCTGAGTGGTTAAGTTTAGGGTGAGGGTTAGGGTTAGGTTTTTGAAAGAGGGTTAGGGTTAGGTTAAGGGGCTATTTACCTCCACCCGTGTCGTTTACAATGTACATATCTGGGGCTACGAGGTGGGCAACTGTACGGGACCTGCTCTGGGTGATAGCTTAGGCCCACGGCTATAATGTGTGAGACATTTGGGCCCGGCGGCGGTCTTCCCTGTTACTGCAATTAGAGTTTTAAAACTTCTAACGGCCATAAGTCGTTCCAGCGGGTGAGCAACTGTAGCCCACTTTGTGTGTGCGTTGCACCCGCCCCCTTGCAGGTGCCCACCGAGTTTGACGCAAATTGGAGCATTTTTCATTTTTCAGTTAAAGGGACCTTTAAATGTGTGCACAAGTGGAATAAATACTCTCTGTTTCCCACAAGAGGGCGCCAAATCTTTCCCCCAAAGAACAGCTGGTTAGAAAATCAATACACTACAGAGTGTTTGAATGCGTAGGCCTACATTAACAGGTTTATGGCATCACAGAAAAGTGTACCATAAGTTGATTACAATTGTTTTAATTGAGAGTCAGATAGCTCTTTGTGGAGATGTATTTTAGGATTAGGCAAGGAGCCAAAATGGTTAGGTTTAGACATCAAATTAATGATAAGATGGTCTACTAATTGATGGATATTAACTTAAGTTTAGGCATAAAGTCTGAGTGGTTAAGTTTAGGGTTAGGTTAGGGTTAGGGAATGCTCCGGCATTGGGACAAAATTAACATGGGATCACTCCGGTCATTGTACGTACTTCGTCTCACTGGAATATTAATGGTCAGATTGAATACAACATCGACCCAATTTATCCGGTCAATGACGGGAGAGTTTTGAAAGTGACAAAACACTGTTTTCACACATTTAAAAACACTTAAACAATGTTTACCCAGGATTCAGGCACCTTCCCTGGCTTGTAAAATGTGGTGATGCGCCCTGGAGGTATCATACTATTTAAAATATGTATACCCAGGATTCAATCACTTTTCCTGGCTTGCAAAGTGCTGTGAAGCAGCCTGTTCTCTGGATGTGTAAGGCAGAGGAGGGTAAAAAAAAAAGTTAAAGTGTAAACCTCCAGCAGGGCAGGTGGTGCTGTGAATAAGTCCGAATATTGATGCTGGTGTGCGGACAGTAAAGCACCACAAAATCCACCCCCCTTTAAGTTACCAGGGGCATGAGAACATCCTCCACAGGAGGGTGGGTGGTGCTGTGAATAAGTCAGAATATTGATGCTGGTGTGCGGACAGTAAAGCACCACAAAATCCACCCCCCTTTAAGTTACCAGGGGCATGAGGTTCTGTAGGGTGTGAACATCTGGGTTTAGTCCGTGGGGGAGTGCTTAAGTCCGGGGGCCCGGGGTCTCACGGTGTGCGATGTTATGGAAGTCGAAAAAACGACAGTGCCAACGGAGGAGGGGCTCAAAAAAGCGCAAGTCTTCGGCGCTTCCGGCGGAAGCCCCGGACACATTTTCACTGCCCTGTTGCATTTTACAACGTAGAGGGGATTCGAGACCTCCCTTCCTCCGTCAAATAAATTCATTCATGTTTTCCAAGCTACCACCTGCACGAAATCGGAAACCCGGTTTTGAGAGCAGAAAAAAAACGGCAGTTTCACATCATGGAGGAATGTGTCCGCTACATGAGTGCTTTGGCTCAGATACAATTGTTGCCTGGAGGACCCCAATCATGGTTCTTACCAAACTTTACGTTTTTGAACTGGCCTCTGGAGGAATGCAAGGGGAGTTGTCACGGAATAATGAGACACTATTTTCGGATACATTTTATCAATTTTCACCCCTTCCTCTGGTACTCCCAAAAGATAACTTGGACTTTATCTGCCTCTGGAGGAATTGAAGGGGAGTTGTCAGGGGACTCTACCCGCCTTAAGAGACACTATTTTGGGATACAATTTCTCCATTTTCACCCCTTTTCTCTGGTTCTCCCAAAATATAAGAGTATTTTCCTGATTTCTCACTGATCGAATGAAAAACGCGACCCGCCATCGGAGGGCCTCCGCCGGCCCGGCCTCGTGCCGGTGCTCTGGCGGTCGGTTCCTCCGAACTGCGGGTTCGACTCTGATGGCCGGGAGGGTGTGCTGCGTGGGGGAATTGACGGAAGCGCACCACCAGGAGTGGAGCCTGCTGCTTAATTTGACTCAATACGGGCAACCTCACCCAGCCCGGACACGGAAAGGATTGACAGACCATTTTCTAGCTGACACTGCTTCTAATAATACTTCATGATGTGCTGACAGCCAGTCCACCACACAATAAACAAAAACGGCTGTCTGATACCCTGGATGAAAGTACCCTGTGCACTATGTCTCGGATATATCTGATGCCTGGAGACCCCCCCAGCCTGGTTCTTAACTTTAAGTCCAAACTGGTCTCTGGAGGAATGCAAGGGGAGTCGAAAGGGGACTATTCTTGCTGTTTGTCTTGTCAAAATTGAGGGGTGTGTTTGAGGGGAGGGCCCTGGCTGTTTCGGCAGCCTCCGCTCCTCTCTTCTCTCCCTCCCCGAGACCAGCTCGTGCTCCCGCTGTAAAAGGCAGGTGCGCGGACACCCACTGCCACTCACTCTGTGCCTGGCTCCCGAGCAGCGCGTTCTCCCCGGCAGTCTGCCAGCAGATGAAAAACACCCACCTCTCCACCTCTTCCGAGGGACGAGGGAACCGCGCGGGGGGGTCTGCTGGTGGCTCCTGCCGGGTGCTCCGTCTTGCATTTCACCGGGACCCGGCTCCAACACTTGGAACACTGACTCCAGTGCGGTGTGGCGGCCTCGCCCTGGCTGTCCACCGTGCGTCCTCCGGGTACCTGACTCCCCTGCCTCCTCCGGGGGCAGGTGTGAGGGGATCAATGCCTCCTCCCCCCACTGCGGTGAATGCCGGAGCGGGATGGAGCGCCCGGAGGTACGGTTGTCCCCACGTTACCATGTTGTCTGGAGGATAGGACCGAGAGGTGACATACTCTCTACCCGGGTTACAAGTCACTATTTTTGGACACTTTCTTTGCTTTACCCCCGGTATGGATCAACTCTCCTCAACTCAATCTTCTTTCCCATTCCCCCGGTTCTCCCTACTGACGCCCGGTTACGGGTCAGTTTGTGACTCATTTGCTGGGTGAGAAACATGAATTGATGCCTCGGATATGAGTGTCGGCCTGGTACTTCGGGGCACTCTGACTCCAGCGCGGTGTGGCGGCCTCGCCCTGGCCGACCACCGTGCGCCCTCCGGGTACCTGACTCCCCTGCCTCCTCCGGGGGCAGGTGTGAGGGGTTCAATGCCTCCTCCCCCCGCTGCGGTGAATGCCGGAGCGGGATGGAGCGCCCGGAGGTACTGTTGTCCCCACGTTATCATGTTGTCTGGAGGATTGGACCGAGAGATGACATACTCTCTACCCGGGTTACAAGTCACTATTTTCGGACACTTTCTTTGCTTTACCCCGGTTCTATCACTCTTTCCTCCTTTGACCATAAAACGTGTTTCCTGCTGGGGTACTGCCTGGTTCCGGGGCACCCCAAACCCTCTCATGGTCGGGCCACCATGGATTGATGCATCGGACCCAATGTTGCCAACACCAGCCTCGCGTTGGTGCGGAGGTGGGACCATTTTGCCAGGTGGTAACCCAAGTCCTCCGTTGGTCCGTGTACCAGGCATTGAAGCATCAAACTTTTGTTGCAATCACCGGTTACGCTAACGCATATAAACGGAGAAACACAACAGAATTTAAATACAATTAACTGTGTCTGTTTCAGTAAGAATGTCGTCCGAATGCCCGGTGTGCAGACTCTTCTATCTGGCTTTGAACAAGCACCTTAAGCACAAACATGCAGTGCGGAACTTGGAGGAAAGAGGCATCATTCTTAAAATGGCCAGGGGCCGAATAAATGTTCGGACCAAACCCTGTCCCATCACAGGGTGTTCGTATGCTGGAAAGAAACTGCACCGTCATGTCACTCATGGCCACCCTGAGTTATCCCGAGATGAAGCACATCAGGTCCTGGCGAGGCTGAAGCATAGTGTGGCCCTGCAGTTGCTCCATGACCTCAGACAGACTAATCCCATCATTGGAATGGTTACATCATTGGATATAGACAATGAGGAGGAATACCCGGTGCACCCTCCACCCTTCTCCCCACATACTGAGTGTGACGAAGAGGACTGCAGGCAGGTGATGCTGGAAAATGTGGCATTGAGGGCTCAGAAGGATGCCCTCATTGATGAGGTGAAGACCCTGCGCTCCAGGCTGAAAAAGGTGCTAAAACCCAGGCAGCAGAGTGCCACTGCTGCTGTGCTTGAGGAAGAGGAAGAATGTATACGATTTAAGGGCCTGGCAATCTCAAGTACCTCCGGCATAAACACAGCAGACTCCTATAGTCAGACCCCGGTCAAGACTGTCATGCGGTCTCCAGCAGCCTCCGGTAGTCAGACGCCTCTCAAGACCCCGGTCAAGACTGTCATGCGGTCTCCAGCAGCCTCCGGTAGTCAGACGCCTCTCAAGACCCCGGTCAAGACTGTCATGCGGTCTCCAGCAGCCTCCGGTAGTCAGACGCCTCTCAAGACCCCGGTCAAGACTGTCATGCGGTCTCCAGCAGCCTCTGGTAGTCAGACGCCTCTCAAGACCCCGGTCAAGACTGTCATGCGGTCTCCAGCAGCCTACGGTAGTCAGACGCCTCTCAAGACCCCGGTCAAGACTGTCATGCGGTCTCCAGCAGCCTCCTGTAATGAGGACTGGCCCTCTCCTCACTGGTCCACTGTGAGGGGACGGGGGAATACCATGCGTGAAATCACGTTGCCTCAAAGCATGGAGACGTACATTCAGACATACAGGCATCATTGTGAGGGTGTCGCACCGACAGTAAAACGGAAAGAAAATTGTCTGTCCAATGTCTGCCGGATAAAGAACTTCCTCGTATTCATGGCCCATGGTGTTAACCGGCTGTCAGATTGGCTGTTCCTAAAAGACACGGAGAGGGTCCGTGGCTGGAGCGAGTATATTATAAAGTCGGGCCGGGCAGTCACAACAGCGCTGTTGTTCCTGAAGAATGTGAACCATTTCCTGAGGTACTTGTCTGAGTCAAAGCTCCGGGGGTGCAGGCTCACCCAGTCTGATATGACCCACATTATCAGAGAGGTGAAAGCCAACATGAACAACTTGAAAAAGTCTGTCACTGTCCACCAGTTCAAGATGAAGAGGAACAAGCTGGATCGTCTGCCGAGCCAGGCGGAGCTTCTCGCCGCCATGGCGGCCGCCGAGAAGCGCATCCCTGATTTACTTGACCTGATGGCTTGCAACCCGACCTCAATCACCCAGTACCTGCTATACGGTTATCTAGCCCTCCATTGGAGCCTCCTGTATGGCCACCGTCCGGGTGTGTACTGTTGTGGAAATCTTAAGCTCAATACTCGGGAGTACAAGTCAGAGTGGTTAAACAAATAAATGGTGAAACAAACAGAGTTGTCTTTCTGGTTAATTTATTTGAAGCTTCAAATAACATAAAAAATGCAACACAGAGACACAGGTCTCACAGAGTATAAATAATCTGAGAGAGTGTGCGCAGATATAATAAAATAGCAAAGCTTATATACAGAAAGAAAGGGAGGAAAGTTCAGACATCTGTCTTCACAAGGTCTCATTGTTATTAGACCCCTGTCCTTGAGCTGTAGCTAGTGTCTCAGAACCAGGGACGTTCTTGTTTAGACTTTGTGTGAGTCTCACCCTAGTCTGAACAATCAGCTGTGTGGCCTTGAAAAGAAGAAGACAGCACATCTCAGGAAATGATATAGGTGTTTTTAGACAATGTTAGGAGAAGCATTTGGTTTAGCATATAAGGTGAAATATGAAATTTCCACTACATTCCCCTCTTTTGATCATACTTGATCAATCATGGAAATAATAAAAGAAACAATAAAAGAATAAATGACAGGATAGACTGATATAACACATCAATGAATACACTCCATCGCTGGTTTAAGTAAACACATCACAAATATATCATAGAAAACTGGCTGTTTTTGTGGAGGACAGACTCCTAATATAATGTAAGCATAAAGGAGGATTCACATGGATTACATTGTGGTGTCGGAATCAGACTCTTCTGATTCTATCTGGTCTATCTCACTGTGGAGCAAAGGATTGTCGTGTAATGGAATAGTAGTATACTGAACGAAAGCTGAGGATACCATGTTAGAAACGCACTTCTTCAGTATTGGGATAATCAAACAGGTACAACTGATTAATAGGCCGAAAATGATCGCCACGGGTGTAACTATTCTAGCCAGCCATGCTTCCCACCCGCCTGATGTAAGCCAGGACCACCAGTCCCAGCCCCCTGTGTTGGATATGTCCAGGCGAGCCCCCATCACGAGGCGGGAAAGCTCCATGGGGTGTGTGTGTGTATTCCCTTGGTCGATTTTGTGACACGAACAGTCAGACTCCGCACACCGATAACACAAACGAGGAACCAGAGAGCATATGGAACCGCTCAGCTGGCACTCGCTCGTGACACCTTGTGTGTAGTGTGTGTTTTGTTTTGGTGTATGTAGTGCAAGTGTGGTGCTGGTGGTGACTAGGACACGTCACTTGTTGTCATCTTCCATTGGTGACTAGGACACGTCACTTGTTGTCATCTTCCGTTGGTGACTAGGACACGTCACTTGTTGTCGTCTTCCGTTTCTACCGTTTCTCCTTTCCTGTGACTTCGACCTTGCAGTGGCTGGCGTGGACCCACGTAGCTCTCTCAGCGACCTTGACCGCCGTCTGGGTGACGAGAAGCACCTGGTAGGGACCTTGCCAACGATTGGATTTCCAGCTCTTTCTACGGAAATCCTTGACCAGCACGAAGTCGCCGGGTTGGAGATGGTGAAGTGGACCAGTGGCAGGGGTAGGTAAGGCTGCGGCTACCTGACGTCGGATGTCTGCTAAAGTGGATGATAGGTTAACACAATATGACAACATAGCATTCTCACACAAAGTTGTGGAGGGAAAAGGACATCCTGGAGCCTTGAGTCCAATCTGTGGAGGAGCCCCAAAAAGGATTTCAAATGGGCTGAGTTGACTCCTCCTTCTTTTCCGCATCCGCATGTACATCAACACAATGGGCAGAGCTTGTGTCCATGACAGACCTGTGTCTGCACAGCATTTTGCTAGTTTTTTTTTTTATTGTGCCGTTCTCTCTTTCCATCCCACCCCCACTCCTGATTGATAGCCTCTAACATTCCCCCTTTTGACACATGATCTAACCCATGTGTCAACTTAGCAAATAGAATAGATAGATAGAATGAGGGAAGAAATGTCTTGGGAGACATGGATTGGAATTTGGACCAACCCAGATGCTGGAGGTTGGGTCAAACACAGCCCCAGCAGCTTTCCACTGAGCCTTCTCAACTGGTGTAGCTAGCTGCTGCATGGAAGTCAGTGATGACATTTTGTCAGTGAAGGAGGAGACAGGGATTTTAACAAATGAGTGTGCGTGAGGTGCGAGAGGAATCAGAGCAGCTGCCTTTGCGGCTGAGTCAGCAGACGCATTTCCTAGGGAAACTGGGTCTGTACTGCTTGCGTGTGCGGCACATTTACAGACTGCAACTTCAGATGGGAGCAGAATGGCGTCTAGTAAGCCTGCAACCAGTACATGGTTAAGTACTGGTTTGCCATCAGATTTCAGAAATTGCCTACACTTCCAAATTGCCCCAAAATCGTGTACTACCCCAAAAGCGTAACGTGAGTCAGTGTAGATAGTCACGGTTTTGCCTTCTGCAAACGTGCAGGCTTCAGTTAGTGCGATGAGCTCTGCTGCTTGTGCTGAGAGGTGACATGGAAGCGGTCCAGAACGGAGTACAGCAGAATCTGAAACAACAGAAAAACCCACCCGATTAGTGCCCCCTTGGTCGCGAAAGGCAGACCCATCAACATACAAAATGAGGTCAGCGTTTGTCAGAGGAACGTCTTTTAAGTCCGGTCTAGGTGTGCACACAATGGAAAGTTCGGCAACACAGTCGTGTTCGTCACCGTCTTCAGGCAAAGGCATAAGAGACGCTGGATTCAGAGTGTTACATCGTTTGACATAAACATTAGGCATGTCCAACAGGCATGTGTGAAAAATGCATTTGAGAGGTCTATGACAGTAAAAAAAAATGCTGCAGAGGGAAATAATCAGATAAGGATTCGGGACGAGCGTGCATGCACAGCTGTATTTACAGCTCGTAAATCCTGGACAAATCTCCACTCGTCAGGAGGTTTGTCTCTGATCTTTTTGACAGGAAACACTGGAGTGCGGACCGGAATCGTTACACGGAATAATGACCCCTTGTTTAAGCAGAGAGGTAAACACTGGCCGAATGCCATCAACAGCTTACCCGTAAAGGTGAAAAAAATGGCATCACCAATGTCATCCTCCTCAACCAACAGCAATGTGCGCAGAACGGCTACGTTCGTGCAGATTTTCATCTTATACATGTCACGTGACATAGAGTACATGACATATTCTGTGTGTGTAGGTGCCCAATCAGTGACTGACTCCCAATCTTTAACGATTGGACCCAAATCCCTCTATCTATCAGTGGGGCCCCTGGCTAGTGAAATGTGTGGACCGCCCCTGGGATTTGACACAGCTTGTGTTGTGTGGGTGTGGGTGTGAGTGTATCAGGAACCAGCTCTGCGCAGCAAACTCCCCTTTACATAGTTTTAAGCATGAGCTCATCATTCACACATTCTAACAGAAAACTCTCATCATAGCATTTACACGGATCATCAACAACGTTAGCAGTACAATGCAAATAAGAAGTCTCCATGAACACAGCAGGTGGAAAAACACGTTGATCAGTCAAACGCAACAATTCCTGAGAATCAGGATATGTCAGCAGCCATTGATACACATTCACCAGTTCTTTATCATCAAAGGAGAGTTTTTGAACAATCGTAGGAGATGGCTGTCGGACTTTAAGACCCTCATTTGTGGAAAAATGAGGTCCAAGCCGAACCGGAGAATCAGATCTCTGCCCAGTAAATTTATTGGGCAGAACAGATGATAAAAGAAAACTGTTTTTGACTGATGTGGGAAATGGATGACTGTCAATCACCGTTATCTTTACTCTGAAGTGATACAAAAACTTCTCCTTTACAGTTACCCTAGCCGCTCCTATTGAGTGAATAAATCTACCACTAAATTTGCAATCAGGCAAATCTGCCCTTTTTACCACAGAATGTGTTTTCTACATTTTCCAATTTACTCAATGGCCTGCATGATGTGTGTGTGTTTGTCACTTCCCTTATTCGTTGCTGCTGGCAGTGGTTCCGTCTTCCCCGACCGACATCCTTCCTCCCCCACTCCCTTCCTCAGCTGATGTCAGTTTGAAGAATTGTCTTCGGTTTTGTCCGATTGCTTTGATTTAAAGTTCTTTTCCTTTTTCGGGTGTGGGCATTCCTCTCTCCAATGAGTCGTCTCCCCACAGTTAAAACAGTAATCCTCGCCGTTTTGGTTGGTCCGGCCTCCTCCTCCTTGTTTGCCTTTTTTCCTTCCTCCCCGACCTCGTCCTCCTCGGTTCCCATCACTTTGGGTCCAGGCGGTTGTAACAGCCTGGACCATGATCAGCTGGGCCTTGTCTTTGCGGTCGCGGCGTCTCTTTTCCTCACTGGCTTTTTCTTCTGAGAGGCGTTTCTCGGCATGCACCTTTGACATGTCGACTTTGGCGGGGAACTTTGTAGTTATTTCGGCCTCGAGGGCGGTCAAAGCATCGCGGTAGCCAGCGTTCAGGGCATTCCTCCAGTCGGTGGCCCCCATGTGCTGATAACCTCCCAGTAGATGGGTGAAATGGCTGGCGTGTGTCGGACACATTCTCAGAGTCACCTGGATCATGGGATAGCTGTGATTAGGCTCTTCGTCCTCCTCTCTGCGGGGGTGTTCTTTCTTGTAGAGTTCAGCTCTCACCCACTCGTCTTTCTTCTTTTCCTCTTTCTTTTTCTCTCTCTCTCTCCATTCGTTTTCCTCCGTAGCTGCTTCGGTGTGTGGTATGTTGACCTCTTGCCCAGCACCAGCCTCCCCAGCAGGCAGTAGAACGGGTGGAGGGGGGGGGAATGGAAACCCACAGTCGAGGAGAGGGTCACCCACGCCTGTGCAAAGAGGATAGAGAGAAGTGTGTAGTTTATACGTGGGAGGAAGCAGAAAACACTTTTTTTCTTCCTTATCGTCAGCCTGTATCTTTTTTATTGCTGCGGCCAATTGCCTTCTTTCACGGCACTCTGCCTCCTCTTCCCAGTATTTCAAACACTTTCTGTGAGTGTCTAGTTCTTCTAAGTCTTTTACTTTAACCTTCTTTTTCATTCCATCCTCACGTTCTTGTAATTTATCCCTTAGGTTTTTGATTTTTAATTTACTAAAAGAACCTCCCTTTGGAAATCCGAACATTTCCGTCCATATATTTAATTTAGACAGACTGTTTTCACCGTGTTTTGCTCGCATGACATCTACAATCGGACCCTCAGGAGGAGTATACCAGCCCCCTTCTCTGCTTTGCTCCATAACAAAGTCTTTCGTTGTCACTCGTCAGTGATGTGATATTTGTTCTCGTACAAATCACACAAAAACGGATCGTAATCCACAAGCTACGATTATTCGGATATTCTCACAATATCCTGCCTTCGAGCAGTCCTTCTCATAGATGTCATGGAGTTTGCTTACGTTTACTTTTAAACAATTACTTTAAACAATTTAGACACTGTACATCTCACCGAGTATTTTGAAAGCCTTTTGAGTTCGTTGGATCTCGTGAAGTCAATCGGTTCCACCCCCGGCGCTGGTCCTCTCGTCCCATACGGTTTCTGTCGAGGTAGAGGAGGATCCGAGGATCCTGGAGCGCGCACCACCAGCGTCCGTAGGTGTCCCCAATCGAACTTGCAGAGACCCTGCTCGCAGCGCCAATTGTTGTGGAAATCTTAAGCTCAATACTCGGGAGTACAAGTCAGAGTGGTTAAACAAATAAATGGTGAAACAAACAGAGTTGTCTTTCTGGTTAATTTATTTGAAGCTTCAAATAACATAAAAAATGCAACACAGAGACACAGGTCTCACAGAGTATAAATAATCTGAGAGAGTGTCCGCAGATATAATAAAATAGCAAAGCTTATATACAGAAAGAAAGGGAGGAAAGTTCAGACATCTGTCTTCACAAGGTCTCATTGTTATTAGACCCCTGTCCTTGAGCTGTAGCTAGTGTCTCAGAACCAGGGACGTTCTTGTTTAGACTTTGTGTGAGTCTCACCCTAGTCTGAACAATCAGCTGTGTGGCCTTGAAAAGAAGAAGACAGCACATCTCAGGAAATGATATAGGTGTTTTTAGACAATGTTAGGAGAAGCATTTGGTTTAGCATATAAGGTGAAATATGAAATTTCCACTACAGTACGCAAACATGACCAACACTGAGGTGTTAGAGGCGGACACAAGGGGCACTGCTGAGGGATACATCATCCATGTGTAGGATCACAAGACTGCCAAGACATTTGGCGAAGCACAGCTGGTGCTTACAGTAAAGGAGTTTAGCTGGGTCATGCGGTGGATGGGGATAAAAGAGGGCTTGTCGGGTCCTCGGAATGAATTCTTCCTTTTCACAACGGGGAAGCATGTCATACTATTTAAACAAAGTTTACCCGGGATTCAGACACCTTCCCTGGCTTGTAAAATGCGGTGAAGCACCCTGGAAGTATAACACTATTTTAAACAACTTTTCCCCGCCTTTGAAACACTTATTCCTGGTTTTTAGCAAGATATGATTTAACATTGAAGCTCTCCTGGAAATGGACATATTCCGTCCTTCTCCAAGAGCGCTTCAATGTTAAATGATATCTTGCAAAATTTCCCGACAATTTAAACATTATTTCTGGCTTGTAAAGTGCAGTGGTAGTATCAGACTATTTAAAGGGTTACCAGGAGCATGAGAACATCCTCTACTTGCTGTGAATAAGGATGAATATGGATGCTGGTGTGCGGACAGTAAAGCACCACAAAATCCACCACCTTTAAGTGTTACCAGGGCCATGAGAACATCCTCCACAGGAGGGTGGGTGGGGCTGTTAATAAGGCCGAATATGGATGCCGATGGGCGGACGTTAAAGCACCGCAAAATCCACCCCCCTTTAAGATTACCAGGGGCACGAGGTTCTTGAGGGTGTGATCATCTGGGTTTAGTCCGTGGGGGAGTGCTTAAGTCCGGGGGCCCGGGACCCAAGTTGCGCGAGGTTATGGAAGTGTGCATGTCAGGTCGATATGCTGGAGCTGCTCAGTCCGTGGTTTGGGGCTCTGTGAGCGGCTACAAAAGGTCTGCCTTATGGACAGAGTTAACATGGGACTTGTCCTTCAAATGTACACATGTCCGCACAATGGAAATGTGATGTCAACTTCCAATGCAAAGTCCCTGCCACTGGCAGGACAAATTTTACCAACTGTAAACCAACACTTGGGGGTGCTCTATGCATGTGTCTGAGGGTAAAATAATCATCATTCTGTATATAAATATGTTTGTCAATATCATGGACATTTCCTTTGAAATTGGGGTCCACGAAGCTGACACAAGATACCCGCAGATAAGCACTCATCTCGGACTAAAATCCTCAATGCATAGCAGTTTTAATGGCATTTTTGTTATTCAGTGTTACCAGGGGCACGAACTTCTGACCGGTGTTCCCTCTTGGTGTAGTCCGTGGGGGAGTGCTTAAGTGTGGGTACACAGGTTCACCTGGTGCACAAGGTTATGGAGGTGGGGGTCTTGCTGGTGCTCAAGTGTCCATATACGTCGTCACCCCATATTCACATAACTTTTACCCGCCTTAAGAGACACTATTTTGGGGTACATTTTATCCATTTTCACCCCTTTTTTCTGGTTCTTCCAAAAGTTAACTTAGACTTTTTCTGACCCAAGTACATCACCCTGGATCTCTGCCTGTGAGTGTGGGACCAGTGACTCTGTAAGCAGCAGCCTGTCCTCTGGGTGGGATTGAGCGAGGTGCTGGAAGGAGCTCTCTGGGTCACAGCCTGCTGCTGCTGCTGCACTCTCCCCCCCCTGTATTCACATCACTTTTACCCAGCTTTCACACACTCATTCCTGGGTAAGAAAGCCATGTGCATCACCCTGGATCTCTGCCTGTGAGTGTGGGACCCTGCTTACATTCCGTCGTTTGGGGCTCTCCCGAGAGTGGAAGTCCATTGCCTCTAAATAGAGGTAAGATTAGGTCTGTCACTTTGGGTAACCGCACCACTGTCAGACGTCTCCCGAGAATGGACGTCCATTCTGTCTAAATAGGGGTCACTACTCATTCTGTTTTCAATCGTCCTCATCACCACACTTATTAAAAGGGTATTGACTACATTCTGATCAATATATACAGAGCGTTTTGCATAGTAGTTCCCCATTTTTCTTTGACTTTAAAAAAAAAGTCCCTGGCTTCAATCAACCGCTGGTTATTAGTCTTCTTCTTCTCCATCCAACTCGGCATGGATCTTTTCAAGTCTCTCCTTGAGGCGTCTGCAATTTTTGAGATTGTGCAGAAAAGCCTCCGAAGCTCCTTGGATCAATCATCAATCAATCAATCAATGTTTATTTATATAGCCCAATATCACAAATGTTACATTTGTCTCAGTGGACTTCACAGTTTGTACAAAATATCAGTATGACAATACGACACCCTCTGTCCTTAGACCCTCACATCGTACAAGGAAAAACTTCCGAAGAAAACCCACAGTTTTAAAGGGAAAAATGGGAGAAACCTCAGGGAGAGCAACAGAGGAGGGATCCCTCTCCCAGGACGGACAGACGTGCAATAGATGCCGTGTGTAAATTGAAATGATAATACATTTGCAACATAGGTAGTCCAAATGTTTGGAAATGCATGTGTGTATAATAGGAAGATGAATCCACGAGGATATCCATCCAGGACCTATGATCCATGACCACAGCCACGACTCAAGATCCAGGGCTCGCGATGCAGGACACAGGACCGCAGGATCATCCATGACTCCGGATCCCAGCGTATATAGACACCAAAAAGAAAGAAATTTGGGGAAGCTGGGTTAATCGGAACATGAGAGTACACAGGTATAGACAGAGAGAAGGAAGAAGTAAGATGTCCCCCGACAAACTAAGCCTATCAGCAAAACTAGGGGCTGAATCTAATCAGCCCTAACTATAAGCTTTATCAAAAAGGAAGGTCTTAAGCGCACTCTTAAAAACGGATAGGGTGTCTGCCGCCCGAACACAAACTGGAAGCTGATTCCACAAATGTGGAGCTTGATAAGAAAAAGATCCTCCAATCATCCGTGAAAATGTCTTTATCAGTAAGAGTCTGCTCGATCTCAGTAATGAAGTCGGTGAGCCAGAGTCTTTTCATTAACGCGTTGTAATTGTTTCTGAAGAAAAATTCGGGCATGTCATTCAGACAATCGTGTTGCCTCTGGCCGAGGTGACTGACTCGGCATCCGTTGCATATTTCTTCTCTGTACCGATGTATCACCCTCTCCACAATATCAACCAACACCGATTTCACTGTGTCCATAAACAGAGACGTCTTGGCTCAAGGAGCAAAATCAGCAGCAGTAGTACTGCAAGATTCGGGTGTCCAAAATGGTGGTGATGATGGTAGTCCAGGAGTCTGTTCCTGGCAGCAACTCGCGGGGGAGACTTGGTTTTTCTCAGATCCATGGCTAGTTTTCAACGGTCGTCTTAGTGGGGTCCTTCGTTTTAGATGATTTGCTGAGTGGAGGGTGGAACTTATTGAGTTGAATGGGGGGGGAGTCATCTGTAGAATTGAGAGTTTTTAAAACAGTTATTTAAGCTTTGTAGCTTTTTCATATATCATTTCCAAACAAGCAGCAAGAGGTCAAATTTTAGAATAAGTAATAGTTTGTCATGATTTTACGGAATAAGTCAAAAGTATAGTTTGTCAGAAAATAAATAAATATGGAAAAGTCATTGTGTACAATAGTATGTTGAAAATCATTAAAATAAACCGCATTCCTTACAAAGTACTTCATATTATACCCTTTGTTAAGTGTTGCGTACATCAAAGTGTATCTAAAAGTATCTTAGTAACACGAGAAAAGAGAAAAAAGCCATGTCAGTAAATAAGTGTTAAAATCACAAACTTGCTTTTTAGTGTCACAGTCTTTAAGAAAATAAAATGTTACAAAGTAAATGACATTCTACCAGTTGTACAATGTTCCTACATAAAAGTGTATCACAAAAGTATCTTGGTTTCAAAAATGTTTAAGGTTTTGCATACATAAAAAGTTTTAGGTGACTTAGTGAGTGGAAATGACTGGCTTTTTATTTAGTCTGCACGGATTTCTTTTTTCTTCACCTAACTCCACCCCCACTATCTTCTGGCCTCATATCGTGTGACAGGAAGGGGTGGAGAAAGGGGGAGAGGCCGGGGCTGTGAGGGGACGGGTGCGACAGTCTCACGCATAACTTCAAAGAGACTGCCTTAATCAACACCTAGATTAACATCAGAGGCTTATAACACACCGGTGTGAAATCACACCTACCTGTTATAACACCTCAACCCTCACATCAAAGGATTAGACAACAAAGGCGCTACACAGGGGGGCATTCCACACCTACGTGTGATGACACCTCACCCCTCACATCAAAGGATTAGACAACAAAGGTGCTACACAGGGGGGCATTCCACACCTACGTGTGATGACACCTCACCCCTCACATCAAAGGATTAGACAACAAAGGCGCTACACAGGGGGGCATTCCACACCTACGTGTGATGACACCTCACCCCTCACATCAAAGGATTAGACAACAAAGGCGCTACACAGGGGGGCATTCCACACCTACCTGTTATAACACCTCAACCCTCACATCAAAGGATTAGATAACAAAGGCGCTACACAGGGGGGCATTCCACACCTACGTGTGATGACACCTCACCCCTCACATCAAAGGATTAGACAACAAAGGCGCTACACAGGGGGGCATTCCACACCTACGTGTGATGACACCTCACCCCTCACATCAAAGGATTAGACAACAAAGGCGCTACACAGGGGGGCATTCCACACCTACGTGTGATGACACCTCACCCCTCACATCAAAGGATCTCACACCTACGTGTGAATTCACACCTAGGTGTGACATCCACCTCGAACAAAGGGAGGCGGGACTTAGCTCATTAGCATACTTGGGGGCGGGCCCACCTGACACTTTGTATGCATACTAATGAGACTAAAGGGGTATCATTATTACTACTGAAGCCAACCTGAAGAGTGGGCATTACAGGAACTAGCTTACTTTTTAACATTCTACTCAAAGGGCCTGTATATATATATATTACCTCTGCCAATCACATAACCCTGGTATATGTCAAATAGTCATTATAATATTTTCGAATGTATCAACAATAAAAACTAAAAAGTACTAGTATGGTATATCCAGGTATCATGGCCTATTTTCTTTAAGTATCTGTGGTCGGGCCTCTTGGATGTGTCTGGACATATCGAACTACTTGGATCTTGGAACTGATGACTGACAGTGGCCAAAATGTTTAGTTGTTATGTTCTGGTGGTCACAAGTGTTTTCTAACAACATATAACATTGGGGTCTGATCTTTTTGTTTGCTCTGACCTAGCTCTTATTTCTGGGGTGTTTTTATATTCACACCATACCTTTCAGTATTTAGCCAACGTTGCATAGCGTATTTAAGGTAAAAGCTTGAAAGCAATAGCTTTAAATGAGGTTGAGTTAATAATAGAGGCTAACTCTTATGGAGATTGGTGATTTAAGTTACATTTGGCTCTAATAATAGTATGGTATATCAGAATATCATAAAACAATAAATAAAAGGTCACACAAACTAGCCTTTTAGAGTCACAGTATAGTGTGTGTTGTTTCTTTTTGTGTGTTTGGTGTGTGTGTGGGGAGACACTGTTATCTCAAAAACATTGTGAGTAAAGAAACTGTGACATGTAAAGAAAGGATTTTCACTAAAACTGTGATGTTACATCCCTCAGAGATGTCTATTCTTCTTCTTTTTTAAAACCCATACTGTGAGAAAGGAACTAGATGATCTGAAAGATTACTTATTTTTGTTTAAACCAACAGTGTGGGGACACCTGCCAGAGACAGAGTCACAGGAACTGACCATAAAACAGGCAAGGGATATAAAAGAAGGGGGAGGGTCTGGAGGGGGAGGTGTTTTGACTCTGGACCCTATAGGGTGGGGGAAAGGAAGAGGTAGAGGATTCATTTGAAAGATCTGACTTGATTGTTGTGTTGGTTGAAGGAAGAGACACGGGCGAGGAAGAAGCAGAAAAAGAACTTGTTTGTAAAAAGGACAGCACGTCTTTTTCCTCAAATGTATGTCAGTTTCAA
>JAPTMU010000267.1:247356-252356 GCA_028583405.1 Pogonophryne albipinna
TGATTAAGGAACTCTTTAAACATTGTGTTGATTAAGGAACTCTTTAAACATTGTGTTGATTAAGGAACTCTTTAAACATTGTGTTAATCAAGGAACTCGTTAAACATTGTGTTAATCAAGGAACTCTTTAAACATTGTGTTGATTAAGGAACTCTTTAAACATTGTGTTGATTAAGGAACTCTTTAAACATTGTGTTGATTAAGGAACTCTTTAAACATTGTGTTGATTAAGGAACTCTTTAAACATTGTGTTAATCAAGGAACTCTTTAAACATTGTGTTGATCAAGGAACTCTTTAAACATTGTGTTGATTAAGGAACTCTTTAAACATTGTGTTGATTAAGGAACTCTTTAAACATTGTGTTAATCAAGGAACTCTTTAAACATTGTGTTAATTAAGGAACTCTTTAAATATTGTGTTAATCAAGGAACTCTTTAAACATTGTGTTAATCAAGGAACTCTTTAAACATTGTGTTGATCAGGGAACTCTTTAAACATTGTATTAATTAAGGAACTCTTTAAACATTGTGTTGATTAAGGAACTCGTTAAACATTGTGTTAATCAAGGAACTCTTTAAACATTGTATTAATTAAGGAACTCTTTAAACATTGTGTTAATTAAGGAACTCGTTAAACATTGTGTTAATCAAGGAACTCTTTAAACATTGTGTTAATCAAGGAACTCTTTAAACATTGTGTTAATTAAGGAACTCTTTAAACATTGTGTTAATCAAGGAACTCTTTAAACATTGTGTTAATCAAGGAACTCTTTAAACATTGTATTAATTAAGGAACTCTTTAAACATTGTATTAATCAAGGAACTCTTTAAACATTGTGTTAATCAGGGAACTCTTTAAACATTGTGTTAATTAAGGAACTCTTTAAACATTGTATTAATTAAGGAACTCGTCAGGAAGAACAAATGAAGGTGCTGCCTACCATGCAAAGCTCTTCAGTTTCTCCATCCCATAGTGATGAGGGCCGCGTTCCCATCAGCGTATATAGCAGATCTGCGCCTCCTGCGATCTGGCCCCCCACAGCTCTGTACGCAGACAGGAAGTTAGTTTCACAGACAGGAAGTGAGCTTCACAGACAGGAAGTTAGCTTCACAGACAGGAAGTTAGCTTCACATACAGGAAGTTAGCTTCACAGACAGGAAGTTAGCTTCACAGACAGGAAGTTAGCTTCACAGACAGGACGTTAGCTTCACAGACAGGAAGTTAGCTTCACAGACAGGAAGTTAGCTTCACAGACAGGACGTTAGCTTCACAGACAGGACGTTAGCTTCACAGACAGGAAGTTAGTTTCACAGACAGGAAGTTAGTTTCACAGACAGGAAGTGAGCTTCACAGACAGGACGTTAGCTTCACAGACAGGAAGTTAGCTTCACAGACAGGAAGTTAGCTTCACAGACAGGAAGTTAGCTTCACAGACAGGAAGTGAGCTTCACAGACAGGAAGTTAGCTTCACAGACAGGAAGTTAGCTTCACAGACAGGAAGTTAGCTTCACAGACAGGACGTTAGCTTCACAGACAGGACGTTAGCTTCACAGACAGGAAGTTAGTTTCACAGACAGGAAGTTAGTTTCACAGACAGGAAGTGAGCTTCACAGACAGGACGTTAGCTTCACAGACAGGAAGTTAGCTTCACAGACAGGAAGTTAGTTTCACAGACAGGAAGTGAGCTTCACAGACAGGACGTTAGCTTCACAGACAGGAAGTTAGCTTCACAGACAGGACGTTAGTTTCACAGACAGGAAGTTAGCTTCACAGACAGGACGTTAGTTTCACAGACAGGAAGTTAGCTTCACAGACAGGAAGTTAGCTTCACAGACAGGAAGTTAGCTTCACAGACAGGACGTTAGCTTCACAGACAGGAAGTTAGCTTCACAGACAGGAAGTTAGCTTCACAGACAGGACGTTAGCTTCACAGACAGGACGTTAGCTTCACAGACAGGAAGTTAGTTTCACAGACAGGAAGTTAGTTTCACAGACAGGAAGTGAGCTTCACAGACAGGACGTTAGCTTCACAGACAGGAAGTTAGCTTCACAGACAGGAAGTTAGCTTCACAGACAGGAAGTTAGCTTCACAGACAGGAAGTGAGCTTCACAGACAGGAAGTTAGCTTCACAGACAGGAAGTTAGCTTCACAGACAGGAAGTTAGCTTCACAGACAGGACGTTAGCTTCACAGACAGGACGTTAGCTTCACAGACAGGAAGTTAGTTTCACAGACAGGAAGTTAGTTTCACAGACAGGAAGTGAGCTTCACAGACAGGACGTTAGCTTCACAGACAGGAAGTTAGTTTCACAGACAGGACGTGAGCTTCACAGACAGGAAGTGAGCTTCACAGAGAGGAAGTGAGCTTCACAGACAGGAAGTGAGCTTCACAGACAGGAAGTGAGCTTCACAGACAGGAAGTGAGCTTCACAGACAGGAAGTTAGCTTCACAGACAGGAAGTTTGCTTTACAGACAGGAAGTTCACTTCACAGACAGGAAGTTAGCTTCACAGACAGGAAGTTAGCTTCACATACAGGAAGTTAGCTTAACTTCACACAGGTGTATTAGTACTCAGTGTGTTCGTACTCTGTGTATTAGTACTCTGTGTATTAGTACTCTGTGTCTTAGTACTCTGTGTATTAGTACTCTGTGTATTAGTACTCTGTGTGTCAGTACTCTGTGTATTGGTACCCTGTGTGTTAGTACTCTGTGTATTGGTACCCTGTGTGTTAGTACTCTGTGTCTTAGTACTCTGTGAGTCAGTATTCTGTGTATTAGTACTCTGTGTGTTAGTACTCTATGTATTAGTACTCTGTGTACTCTGCGTATTAGTACTCTGTGTGTTAGTACTCTGTGTACTCTGTGTATTAGTACTCTGTGTATTAGCACTATGTGTACTCTGTGTATTAGTACTATGTGTGTTAGTACTCTGTGTATTAGAACTCTGTGTACTCTGTGTATTAGCACTCTGTGTACTCTGTGTATTAGTACTCTGTGTACTCTGTGTATTAGTACTCTGTGTACTCTGTGTACTCTGTGTATTAGTACTCTGTGTATTAGTACTCTTTGTACTCTGTGTATTAGCACTCTGTGTACTCTGTGTATTAGTACTCGGTGTGTACCGGAGTGCAGTCCTGGCCCTGTGTGGGGCACAGCTCCAGTTTGCAGTGCAGGTAGATTTCACTGCTTCCTCCAGAGAACTCGAACATGTTGAAGGAGAACACGCTGGATGTTCCCTGTCCGTTTCCCTGCATCTGCACCGTATCATCAGCAGGGTTCGGACATCTGCCCGGAGACAGGAAATACACACCATGAAGTCTCAGAGTGTATTCTGTTCTAACAGTCAGAGTGTATTCTGTTCTAACAGTCAGAGTGTATTCTGTTCTAACAGTCAGAGTGTATTCTGTTCTAACAGTCAGAGTGTATTCTGTTCTGACAGTCAGAGTGTGTTCTGTTCTAACAGTCAGAGTGTGTTCTGTTCTAACAGTCAGAGTGTATTCTGTTCTAACAGTCAGAGTGTGTTCTGTTCTAACAGTCAGAGTGTATTCTGTTCTGACATTCAGAGTGTATTCTGTTCTAACAGTCAGAGTGTATTCTGTTCTGACAGTCAGAGTGTATTCTGTTCTAACAGTCAGAGTTTTTTCTGTTCTAACAGTCAGAGTGTATTCTGTTCTAACAGTCAGAGTGTATTCTGTTCTAACAGTCAGAGTGTATTCTGTTCTAACAGTCAGAGTGTATTCTGTTCTAACAGTCAGAGTGTATTCTGTTCTAACAGTCAGAGTGTATTCTGTTCTAACAGTCAGAGTGTATTCTGTTCTGACATTCAGAGTGTATTCTGTTCTAACAGTCAGAGTGTATTCTGTTCTAACAGTCAGAGTGTATTCTGTTCTGACAGTCAGAGTGTATTCTGTTCTAACAGTCAGAGTGTATTCTGTTCTAACAGTCAGAGTGTATTCTGTTCTAACAGTCAGAGTGTATTCTGTTCTAACAGTCAGAGTGTATTCTGTTCTAACAGTCAGAGTGTATTCTGTTCTAACAGTCAGAGTGTATTCTGTTCTAACAGTCAGAGTGTATTCTGTTCTAACAGTCAGAGTGTATTCTGTTCTGACAGTCAGAGTGTATTCTGTTCTAACAGTCAGAGTGTATTCTGTTCTAACAGTCAGAGTGTATTCTGTTCTAACAGTCAGAGTGTGTTCTGTTCTAACAGTCAGAGTGTATTCTGTTCTAACAGTCAGAGTGTATTCTGTTCTAACAGTCAGAGTGTATTCTGTTCTGACAGTCAGAGTGTATTCTGTTCTAACAGTCAGAGTGTATTCTGTTCTAACAGTCAGAGTGTATTCTGTTCTAACAGTCAGAGTGTATTCTGTTCTAACAGTCAGAGTGTGTTCTGTTCTAACAGTCAGAGTGTATTCTGTTCTAACAGTCAGAGTGTATTCTGTTCTAACAGTCAGAGTGTATTCTGTTCTAACAGTCAGAGTGTATTCTGTTCTGACAGTCAGAGTGTATTCTGTTCTAACAGTCAGAGTGTATTCTGTTCTAACAGTCAGAGTGTATTCTGTTCTGACAGTCAGAGTGTATTCTGTTCTAACAGTCAGAGTGTATTCTGTTCTGACAGTCAGAGTGTATTCTGTTCTAACAGTCAGAGTGTATTCTGTTCTAACAGTCAGAGTGTATTCTGTTCTAACAGTCAGAGTGTATTCTGTTCTAACAGTCAGAGTGTATTCTGTTCTAACAGTCAGAGTGTGTTCTGTTCTAACAGTCAGAGTGTATTCTGTTCTAACAGTCAGAGTGTATTCTGTTCTAACAGTCAGAGTGTATTCTGTTCTAACAGTCAGAGTGTGTTCTGTTCTAACAGTCAGAGTGTATTCTGTTCTAACAGTCAGAGTGTGTTCTGTTCTGACAGTCAGAGTGTATTCTGTTCTAACAGTCAGAGTGTATTCTGTTCTGACAGTCAGAGTGTATTCTGTTCTAACAGTCAGAGTGTATTCTGTTCTGACA
>JAPTMU010000267.1:259856-305984 GCA_028583405.1 Pogonophryne albipinna
GTCTCGGTTTGGTCACTTTGCTCGGCTCTAGTATCTGACCCAGCCTCCACACAGACCTGGTTCTTGGTTCCAGTCCAGCAGAGCTCTGGTTCCTAATACGAACCAGTTTTGCTGATGGAAACCATGAAAGGACTGGAGAGCTATCGGGCACTAGCTCTGAACTGACCCTGGAACTGCTTTGGTGGAAAGGGGTGATAGAAATAGGAACAGATTCATCAACAACTGCAATAATCCTCAGGTGGATAATATCCTCACTCTCTCATGGAGGGTTCGATCACATGGGACACTTTATTCAAATCAGTCACACCTTTATTCCTGATAGAAAGATATTTACGTGTTGTCCGCTTGGCAAACCTCCTCGGGCCCACATTCTGTGACATTAGCGAAGACTGCAGACAGAGAACAGCGTTCAACAGAGCAGGGCTCTTCACTGAGCTTCTCTGAACCCGGTATTATAGCGCCACCTTGGGGGAGAATGGAGGTAATGATATTACACTTCAGTGACTACAGGCAGAATTTAAGATAGACATGTTTTAATATCACATTTAACTTAGAGGATCCCTTTCTTTGGGAACCCCCAGACCAGCTTACCTGTGTCTCTGCATCCACTCAGGTCTCGAGAGGTATATGTTTTTGCAGGAGGCCTCCAGGTATCCATCACTGTGCCACCGACTTTTGTAGACATTACCTAGTAAAGGATTAAACAGAATATATTTGTATGTATATTATTTATTTAACAGGGACATTGCACACTAAGAACCATTTCTGTAAATGTGCCGGAGTTAGCCAAGAGGCTCTTTTACGTCTGTAGTCCCTGGACAGATGTTTGAACCTTAAAAACACATTTAAAATAACTAGTAAACACAATCAGTAAAAACAAAGGTAACCTCAAACTGTGAACATGAATGAAAGTGTTCTCTAGACGCCACTTGTGATATATTTCCTCCGATGTTAGGGCATGAAGTGACAGTGAGAGCAGTGGGGAGCTCCTTCATTATTCCAGATTGATATTTCTAATGAACTCCTTTGTCCACTTGAGGGCAGGAAGGAGCAGAACCACCAGCCCCTGGTGCTGTGAGTCCAGCCTGCCCCGTTAGCTCTGCATGCTAGCAGCTACATGTGGTGTCACTGATAATAACTCTCTTTGTCTTCATGCTAACACATGATGCTGAGTGACTTCTGCTTCCTGAAACTCTAAGGCTGAGTGTGACATTATTTCTGACACCTATCTCTGTTTAGAAGTGAACATAAGAAGAGAGTTTTCAAAGGAGAGGCTTAGAGGAGCAAACAGACTGCACGTTATCTTCTCCATTCACCTATCCATGCTGAACTGAAAGCTTGTTCTGTATTCATATGAATGATGTCTGATGGTGATACAAAGGAATAATGGATCACACACAGCCTCAGTTCTCATCTCTCAGGGTGGTTAGGGTACAGAAGTCTCCTCAGGGATCAGTTCTCATTCAGAGTGCGTGTGAGGAAGGCTGGAAGACAGCAGCTTTCTAACATAAAGGATTTAGGATATGAGTTTCCCTGGCACACAGAAACAAACAGGAACACATTGCATTGGTATCAGGACCTGACAAAGTGTAACTCTCAACATCGGTGAGGCTGAAGGGTTAGGGTTAGGGAAGAGCCTCATGTCATACTTACTAAACTATCAGAATACGGATGGCCAGCAGGAAAATATGTACGGCAAGCAGCTTGTGAACCAAAACTGTAGAATGCCCAAGTCATCTGAAAGCAGGAACAGAGAGAGAAATATTAGGAAATGCTTCCAACATTTTACAAATAAACTTTGATTTGAAGTTGTCTTTGCCACACAATGTCTTTGAAATGTTCATTTTGTACAAACAGCTGGACAGCCAGTCGGTGTGTAACAGGGATCGGATCAGGACTCACATTCCATGTATTATCATTGTAGAAACCGATATAAACGACACCCTGTCCCGTGGTGTTGATGTTAACAAGTTCAGCTATAAGGGGAACTGACTGAACAGACACTCGGTACTGCACTTCGTCTAAAACCACCCCGTCGTTGGTCATCACACAGTCAATGTCCTCCTCAGATGGGTCATTTTTGAAACAAACTTCAGCCTTATTGTCGATCTTCACCTGCAAAAACAAAAAAGGGAACAACAATATGAAGGCTTTCGCTCCAAAACAGCATCGTTTCCTCTCCTCAAATGTTTGAGCTGCAAGGTGTGCTTTTAGCTACGGAGAAAAAAGATAGGATCAATGATGAGATCAAAACATTTCTCTCACTTTGGAAAAAACCTTTCTACAAGCCACTGTCCAACAAGTCTTTATGTGTCCTTTCATACAGAGACACATGAGGAATCAAAGAGACGCATCCAGCTGCTCCAAACCACTTCCTGTTGGCTCTAGTAATGATCTGTCCCCTCTCCATTGAACTGATCTGATCAGTGCCTGACCCCATAGACCCCAGAGGGAAATGTTACGCTCACTTTCCAGCTCAGGACCAGACTCACAGTGATGCATTATGGGACCAAGCCTGTCTCAGAGCGTCTGATATTGAATAATATGAGGGGAAACTTTTATAATACCCAAAATAACAGCTGGCACAAAAAGCACACACTTTAAACTCTGTGTGTAATACTCAATTCATTCTCCGCCTTCAGCAACATGTCATTATTCATGTGCTCCCGTATTTACATGCTGACACGCTGAAAGGTAACAAACCGCTTACATCTATATATAAATACGATCAAGAGAAAAACACTAGGGACTGATTCTGAGGACTGTGAGTGATAACATATTAAACAGTGAGTTATGTGTCATATCTATAATAGCTTTATTATGTGTAGTGTTGACAGGTCTGCTGTGTAAGTGGCCGTGACAGACCTGACCTTCACCTCACCGACCTCTATGAAGGTCACCATTGATAACAAGATGCTAAATCGGCTGTAGAGAGAAAGGATGTAGTTTCCATCATGTCTGTTCAGACATGTGAAACCAAACATGTGAAACTAGATAGAGCATTCTGAACTTTGATCTGTTAATGAATTCAAGTATAAAGTTTGTATATTTGAAATTGAAACGTTTAAAGAAAACAACTTGATTCTAAACATGACATTGACAAAGTGTTCTGCTTTCATAACTTTCTTTCATATTCCCTCTCTTTAAAACGACATGTCATTACTATAAGTCTTTATGTGTTTGATTTTTAAACCTTGCATTTTTTAATGTTCAATAATGAAAACAGTTGTGACCTCCTTCTGACTCGAAGAGAGGAAGGGGGAGACCACCTGATGCAGAGAGGGAGGAGGAAGAAGACTGTAAAGAAGAATGGAGGAGAAGAAATGAGACGGCTTTAGAACATTTGACTTGTGAGCCTGTTGCTTTTGTATTTTGACTTGGTGTCTTTGTTATTGTTTAGGATTCTTGTAATCCTCTATTTTTGTTAAAACCTTAATAAAACCGGATTGTACTTTGTACACTTCGACCCAACTCCTGGTCTCTCTGGTGGTCTCTGAAGGTATCTGCTTGGTCTTAGAGGGAGGTAAGAACACCCTTCCTTGGAAAAGGCTGACATTAGTATTGAATAGAAACCCTGTTTAAGTTCAACTATAGTTTTGCATTGGTCACTGTGGTTGATGTTGAGATATGATATAAGCTCTGATGAAGCCATATCTAGGAGCTTATATTATTTAATAGTTATGCATGTATTTTATTGTTCTTTTTGGTTTATAGTAAATCTTCCTGTTAATTCTTAAGTTTATCAAATAAGTGTATAATACCATGCCTCTGTTTTGTAAAGGCAGCCTTTAGGCGCCGGGGGAGGGGAGACCTGCTCATCATAAAGCTGGGAAACAGGTGGTAGTGGGCACCGGGGGAGGGGAGACCTGCTCATTATAAAGCTGGGAAACAGGTGGTAGTGGGCACCGGGGGAGGGGAGACCTGCTCATCATAAAGCTGGGAAACAGGTGGTAGTGAGCGCCGGGGGAGGGGAGACCTGCTCATCATAAAGCTGGGAAACAGGTGGTAGTGAGCGCCGGGGGAGGGGAGACCTGCTCATCATAAAGCTGGGAAACAGGTGGTAGTGAGCGCCGGGGGAGGGGAGACCTGCTCATCATAAAGCTGGGAAACAGGTGGTAGTGGGCGCCGGGGGAGGGGAGACCTGCTCATCATAAAGCTGGGAAACAGGTGGTAGTGGGCACCGGGGGAGGGGAGACCTGCTCATTATAAAGCTGGAAAACAGGTGGTAGTGGGCACCGGGGGAGGGGAGACCTGCTCATCATAAAGCTGGGAAACAGGTGGTAGTGGGCACCGGGGGAGGGGAGACCTGCTCATTATAAAGCTGGGAAACAGGTGGTAGTGGGCACCGGGGGAGGGGAGACCTGCTCATTATAAAGCTGGGAAACAGGTGGTAGTGGGCACCGGGGGAGGGGAGACCTGCTCATCATAAAGCTGGAAAACAGGTGGTAGTGGGCACCGGGGGAGGGGAGACCTGCTCATTATTGTGCCTAAAATAGTGATACGACGGGCAGTTTTCGAGGCCACGCAGTCAGTCAGGGGTTCTTTGTACTCACGTGTAACCATGTGTAGGTTTTTCCATAGAAAGTGATGGGAACGGTGCTGATGTTGATGTCTCTAGGAGCATTCAGAGTACCAGTCTGAGAGGCAGAGAGCTCCATCTGGATGGCAGCAACTGCAGGAGTTCCAGGAGAAACACATCCATCAGGAACAACCTGAACAACCTGAACACTCATCGCTCCCTGAAGCCTCTCCTCTGACTTGAAGTGACTCTCATCAGAGCAATGAGTGAATAATGATGTACTTATTTGTTCTGTAAAACATGTGCTCCTTCAGGGTGAATGTATACAGGGTATCTGGGTTCTGTGCCATTCATAAATACAAGTGGTTGAAGGCTAACCCCCTCATTAACTGAAGCCATCAACATGTTGAATAAGAGCTACCCGTTCAGATTTATATTGATTTCATGGATGAGCTCATGTTTTAAAAGTCTATCATTCAAACATTATCTTGTTTTATTTGCACAAAGAAGACAGTAGAGTAGTGCGGGGCTATTACACACTCGCAGTGACTCTAAGCACAGAGGACTTGACTTTGAAACACATTCATAATGCCTTTCAAACACATGTTGTTAGTCACAGTGAAGCCTGCGATGCTGCTTACCTGCCAGCAGGAGGAGCAGCTTCATGACTCTGCAGAGGAAGAGGCACAAACACCGGGTTAACGCACGATAACACACAATAACAGCGTACACAATGAAGGGTCCTCTGCAGGAAGTGGTTCATACACTTCCTGCAGATTCAAAACAATGTTCTCTAAACCCGTCAAATGCTCCCTGACTGGTTCCCTGATGCCTCCAGTTTAGTGATGCAAAGAGGCTGTGAGCAGAACTGAGACATTGAGAAGAGAAGACGTACTGGTGGTTTTTAACTGAACACATATCTGAAAATCATTTCCCTCAGCTTTGGCATCCAATGAACACACTTTCTCACGTTACGTAGAGAAGGCCGACTCTGTCAGGGGCAGCACTGTGCACGAGTAACTTCAGGAGTAATGCCAATTCCACCGTGAGGTATAGATGTGACTTTCTTTCTGTGTGGTTAGCGTTAATAGTTAAACAATCAGTATGTTTCTCTTTCAATGCTTTACAAATGCACACACTTGTTACGAGAGCACAAAACATTGATATCCTATTGATAATGCTCTCAAAGTGCTTCAGATAAATGAAATATAACAATACACAAGTGATGAGTGACATCATGTTTTAGACAGGCTAAACCCTTTAATCATGTATTCACAATACTCATATGGAGGTACTTAAATCATTGTCTTACTCCTGCATGAAATGTTTAAAGTGCATGTTGTTCATTTATTGAAATGAACCTAGCAATAGAGCCAACTGTTTGGTATATGTTAAAGGTCTCCTGTTATACTATTCTTAGGCATATATTATAGTTTTCAGAGATATCAAAAACATGTCTCTGAAGTGCTTTGCTCCAAAGCCCAAACAGATCATTGCAGCCTCGTCCCCCTCTATTTCAGGCCTGCGACTAAAGAGCTGATTCTGGGTCAGTAGCTTCAAACGTGCCCAAGCTGCTGCTGGCCACGCCCCTTTGTGAGTCTCCTGACACACCGGGACACATATGTATGAAAGCATGATAGGTGACCTTTAAGTTAATGCAATGATGTTTTTTTACATCTTAAAAGTGTTGTGTTCGTTGTACTTAATAAACAAGTTGTTCCTCCTCACCTTACTTAACTTAGTGATTGTGAGGCAATGAGTTTGCATACTTTTTTTTTAAAGTTACCACAACTTATTACGTTTTACAATGTACGTTCTTCTACAGCAAAAAGTCTTTACCTCTATTAGTCTTCCGTGCTCTTTTCTGTACTTAACTACTTCCACATCTTCAACCCACAAACTCGGTTCAAACATCAAAACGTTTGTCACGATCTGTCTGTGTTTTGTCTTGTCTTTTTCTGTCTTTGGTTTCCTGTTTTATTTTGATAAGTGTTCACCCCCTGTCTTGCCTGTTGCTTTCTGTCTGTGTTCCCTCCTGTCTGATTACCCGATTGTGTTCACCTTGTTCCCCTGTGTTTTCTCCTCCCTCCTCACCCGTCTCTTGATTCTTTGATTAGTCTTGTGTGTATTTAAGTTCTGGTTTTTCTGTCTGTCATTGTTGGTTCCTTGTTTGTCTTTGACTGTGTCACGGGGTAGTGTTCTGATTTTGACGCTTTGGCCTTGGAATAAAGGTATTTTTCTTTGAAATTTGCATTTGGGTCCTGCCTGCTTCACTCAAGCCTGACAACGTTAATCTCAGTTAGGAATGCTATGAATAATATTCACCATAATTCATCCACATTTCACTACAGAAGTCAATGGAGAAACTGTTAAGACTTCAGCTGCTAACTGCTCCTCGTATGTTACTCAGAAAGCTCAGCATTCAGCATTCACACGGACCTCTCTTCAGGATTCTCTGTGTTTCTGAGGGGACTGGTCCCTGCACCGAGTCACAGGAGGCTTCCTGACGGAGCTGCAGGACCGTGAGGAGAAAGAAGAGGAGACTCACCGTTTGGAGGTCCTGGAGGTCTGGGGCAGCTGATGCTCTCTTTAGGTCCTGGTCCTGGAAGTCCTGGCCCTTCAGGTGCAGCTCTGATGTGGCGCTGTGTCTCGCTCCGTCTGTTTTTATACTTCCAGTTCCTAAAGACTGATGCTAACATTCCTGAAAACTTCTCAGTCTGGTTATACGTGTAATTAAAATGTCAGAACGCCCAGAGCAAATATTTTGCTATGTTGCCCTCGTAAACAGGTTTCTACTAAGTAACAATGATCTGCTGATTAAGAACACAACTTGTTCGCCACTGGTCCCGTTCTTCTGTCAATACAGCCATTTGAAACTGGGATGGTTCTGGCAGAATGTTGTCCAACAGGAACTGAAGACATGAAGACGATCCTTGTTTTTGATTGACCTGGCATCACATTCATGTTTTGGTGCCAGAAGTCATCGGTGCGCTCTTCATTAAAACACCCTTGTTTGTTTGACTGAATGCATTCGTGCAACAAAGGGTTGAGAAAGAAAAGGTGGAGTCCTTTCTGGTCATGCCATAACATCATTCCTGTAAGTGACATCTGATCTGGAGTAACCTCTTAAAAATACTCAGTCAATATGTCAGCTGTTCTTGTTATTGTCCTGAGTTTGAATCTTTAGGCAAGGACACTTTATTTATACAGCACCTTTCAACACAAGGCAATTCAAAGTGCTTTACAAAAAGGAAAGACATTAAGAAAAGGGCATCTAAAAATAGTCATTCAAAAGCAAAGATAATCAAATAAACATTCAAAGAACAAATACATGAATACAAGTTACAGTGCAGAGTAAGATATGAATAGTTCAATGAAAAGCAGCCGCGTTAGGGTTTTTTGTTTGTTCAAGTAAGTATCAATCAATCAATGTTTATTTATAGGGTTAGGGTTAGGGTTACAAATGTTACATTTGTCTCAGTGGACTTCACAGTTTGTACAGAATATCAGTATGACAATACGACACCCTCTGTCCTTAGACCCTCTGTCCTCAGACCCTCTGTCCTCAGACCCTCTGTCCTTAGACCCTCTGTCCTCAGACCCTCTGTCCTTAGACCCTCTGTCCTTAGACCCTCTGACCTCAGACCCTCTGTCCTCAGACCCTCTGTCCTTAGACCCTCTGTCCTTAGACCCTCTGTCCTTAGACCCTCTGTCCTTAGACCCTCTGACCTCAGACCCTCTGTCCTTAGACCCTCTGTCCTTAGACCCTCTGACCTCAGACCCTCTGTCCTTAGACCCTCTGTCCTTAGACCCTCTGTCCTCAGACCCTCTGTCCTTAGACCCTCTGTCCTTAGACCCTCTGTCCTCAGACCCTCTGTCCTTAGACCCTCTGTCCTCAGATCCTCTGTCCTTAGACCCTCTGTCCTTAGACCCTCTGACCTCAGACCCTCTGTCCTTAGACCCTCTGCCCTTAGACCCTCTGTCCTTAGACCCTCTGTCCTTAGACCCTCTCTCCTCAGACCCTCTGTCCTTAGACCCTCTGTCCTCAGACCCTCTGTCCTCAGACCCTCTGTCCTTAGACCCTCTGTCCTCAGACCCTCTGTCCTCAGACCCTCTGTCTTCAGACCCTCTGTCCTTAGACCCTCTGTCCTTAGACCCTCTGTCCTTAGAACCTCTGTCCTTAGACCCTCTGTCCTTAGACCCTCTGTCCTTAGACCCTCTGTCCTTAGACCCTCTGTCCTCAGACCCTCTGTCCTTAGACCCTCTGTCCTTAGACCCTCTGTCCTCAGACCCTCTGTCCTTAGACCCTCTGTCCTCAGACCCTCTGTACTTAGACCCTCTGTCCTTAGACCCTCTGTCCTTAGACCCTCTGTCCTCAGACCCTCTGTACTCAGACCCTCTGTCCTTAGACCCTCTGTCCTCAGACCCTCTGTCCTTAGACCCTCTGTCCTCAGACCCTCTGTACTTAGACCCTCTGTCCTTAGACCCTCTGTCCTTAGAACCTCTGTCCTTAGACCCTCTGTCCTCAGACCCTCTGTCCTCAGACCCTCTGTACTTAGACCCTCTGTCCTTAGACCCTCTGACCTCAGACCCTCTGTCCTCAGACCCTCTGTCCTTAGACCCTCTGTCCTCAGACCCTCTGTACTTAGACCCTCTGTCCTCAGACCCTCTGTCCTCAGACCCTCTGTCCTCAGACCCTCTGTACTTAGACCCTCTGTCCTCAGACCCTCTGTCCTTAGACCCTCTCTCCTCAGACCCTCTGTCCTCAGACCCTCTGTCCTCAGACCCTCTCTCCTCAGACCCTCTGTCCTTAGACCCTCTGTCCTCAGACCCTCTGTCCTTGGACCCTCTGTCCTCAGACCCTCTGTCCTCAGACCCTCTATCCTCAGACCCTCTGTCCTTAGACCCTCTGTCCTCAGACCCTCTGTCCTCAGACCCTCTGTCCTTAGACCCTCTGTCCTTAGACCCTCTCTCCTTAGACCCTCTGTCCTTAAACCCTCTCTCCTTAGACCCTCTGTCCTTAGACCCTCTGTCCTCAGACCCTCTGTCCTTAGACCCTCTGTCCTCAGACCCTCTTTACTTAGACCCTCTGTCCTTAGACCCTCTGTCCTCAGACCCTCTGTCCTCAGACCCTCTGTCCTCAGACCCTCTGTCCTTAGACCCTCTGTCCTCAGATCCTCTGTACTTAGACCCTCTGTCCTTAGACCCTCTGTCCTCAGACCCTCTGTCCTCAGACCCTCTGTCCTTAGACCCTCTCTCCTCAGACCCTCTGTCCTTATACCCTCTGTCCTCAGACCCTCTGTCCTCGGACCCTCTGTCCTCAGACCCTCTGTCCTTAGACCCTCTGTCCTCAGACCCTCTGTCCTCAGACCCTCTGTCCTTAGACCCTCTGTCCTCAGACCCTCTGTCCTTAGACCCTCTGTCCTTAGACCCTCTGTCCTCAGACCCTCTGTCCTCAGACCCTCTGTCCTTAAACCCTCTCTCCTTAGACCCTCTGTCCTTAGACCCTCTGTCCTCAGACCCTCTGTCCTCAGACCCTCTGTCCTTAGACCCTCTGTCCTCAGACCCTCTGTCCTTAGACCCTCTGTCCTCAGACCCTCTGTCCTCAGACCCTCTGTCCTCAGACCCTCTGTCCTTAGACCCTCTGTCCTCAGACCCTCTGTCCTTAGACCCTCTGTCCTCCGACCCTCTGTCCTCAGACCCTCTCTCCTCAGACCCTCTGTCCTTATACCCTCTGTCCTCAGACCCTCTGTCCTTAGACCCTCTGTACTTAGACCCTCTGTCCTCAGACCCTCTGTCCTCAGACCCTCTGTCCTTAGACCCTCTGTCCTTAGACCCTCTGTCCTCAGACCCTCTGTCCTTAGACCCTCTGTCCTTAGACCCTCTGTCCTCAGACCCTCTGTCCTTAGACCCTCTGTCCTCAGACCCTATGTACTTAGACCCTCTGTCCTCAGACCCTCTGACCTCAGACCCTCTGTCCTCAGACCCTCTGTCCTTAGACCCTCTGTCCTCAGACCCTCTGTCCTTAGACCCTCTGTCCTTAGACCCTCTGTACTTAGACCCTCTGTCCTCAGACCCTCTGTCCTCAGACCCTCTGTCCTTAGATCCTCTGTCCTTAGACCCTCTGTCCTCAGACCCTCTGTCCTTAGACCCTCTGTCCTTAGACCCTCTGTCCTTAGACCCTCTGTCCTCAGACCCTGTGTCCTTAGACCCTCTGTCCTTAGACCCTCTGACCCTCTGACCTCAGACCCTCTGTCCTTAGACCCTCTGTCCTTAGACCCTCTGTCCTCAGACCCTCTGTCCTCAGACCCTCTGTCCTTAGACCCTCTGTCCTTAGACCCTCTGTCCTCAGACCCTCTGTCCTCAGACCCTCTGTCCTTAGACCCTCTGTCCTTAGACCCTCTGTACTTAGACCCTCTGTCCTTAGACCCTCTGTCCTCAGACCCTCTGTCCTCAGACCCTCTGTCCTTAGACCCTCTCTCCTCAGACCCTCTGTCCTTATACCCTCTGTCCTCAGACCCTCTGTACTTAGACCCTCTGTCCTCAGACCCTCTGACCTCAGACCCTCTGTCCTCAGACCCTCTGTCCTTAGACCCTCTGTCCTCAGACCCTCTGTCCTTAGACCCTCTGTCCTTAGACCCTCTGTCCTTAGACCCTCTGTACTTAGACCCTCTGTCCTCAGACCCTCTGTCCTCAGACCCTCTGTCCTTAGATCCTCTGTCCTTAGACCCTCTGTCCTCAGACCCTCTGTCCTTAGACCCTCTGTCCTTAGACCCTCTGTCCTTAGACCCTCTGTCCTCAGACCCTGTGTCCTTAGACCCTCTGTCCTTAGACCCTCTGACCCTCTGACCTCAGACCCTCTGTCCTTAGACCCTCTGTCCTTAGACCCTCTGTCCTTAGACCCTCTGTCCTCAGACCCTCTGTCCTTAGACCCTCTGTCCTTAGACCCTCTGTCCTCAGACCCTCTGTACTTAGACCCTCTGTCCTCAGACCCTCTGTCCTCAGACCCTCTGTCCTTAGACCCTCTGTCCTTAGACCCTCTGTCCTCAGACCCTCTGTCCTCAGACCCTCTGTCCTTAGACCCTCTGTCCTCAGACCCTCTGTCCTCAGACCCTCTGTCCTCAGACCCTCTGTCCTCAGACCCTCTGTCCTTAGACACTCTGTCCTTAGACCCTCTGTCCTCAGACCCTCTGTCCTTAGACCCTCTGTCCTTAAACCCTCTCTCCTTAGACCCTCTGTCCTTAGACCCTCTGTCCTCAGACCCTCTGTCCTCAGACCCTCTGTCCTCAGACCCTCTGTCCTTAGACCCTCTGTCCTTAGACCCTCTGTCCTCAGACCCTCTGTCCTCAGACCCTCTGTCCTTAGACCCTCTGTCCTTAGACCCTCTGTACTTAGACCCTCTGTCCTTAGACCCTCTGTCCTCAGACCCTCTGTCCTCAGACCCTCTGTCCTTAGACCCTCTCTCCTCAGACCCTCTGTCCTTATACCCTCTGTCCTCAGACCCTCTGTACTTAGACCCTCTGTCCTCAGACCCTCTGACCTCAGACCCTCTGTCCTCAGACCCTCTGTCCTTAGACCCTCTGTCCTCAGACCCTCTGTCCTTAGACCCTCTGTCCTTAGACCCTCTGTCCTTAGACCCTCTGTACTTAGACCCTCTGTCCTCAGACCCTCTGTCCTCAGACCCTCTGTCCTTAGATCCTCTGTCCTTAGACCCTCTGTCCTCAGACCCTCTGTCCTTAGACCCTCTGTCCTTAGACCCTCTGTCCTTAGACCCTCTGTCCTCAGACCCTGTGTCCTTAGACCCTCTGTCCTTAGACCCTCTGACCCTCTGACCTCAGACCCTCTGTCCTTAGACCCTCTGTCCTTAGACCCTCTGTCCTTAGACCCTCTGTCCTCAGACCCTCTGTCCTTAGACCCTCTGTCCTTAGACCCTCTGTCCTCAGACCCTCTGTACTTAGACCCTCTGTCCTCAGACCCTCTGTCCTCAGACCCTCTGTCCTTAGACCCTCTGTCCTTAGACCCTCTGTCCTCAGACCCTCTGTCCTCAGACCCTCTGTCCTTAGACCCTCTGTCCTCAGACCCTCTGTCCTCAGACCCTCTCTCCTTAGACCCTCTGTCCTTAGACCCTCTGTCCTCAGACCCTCTGTCCTTAGACCCTCTGTCCTCAGACCCTCTGTCCTCAGACCCTCACATCGTACAAGGAAACACTTCCAGAGAAACCCCACAGTTTAAAGGGAACATGGGAGAAACCTCAGACAGAGCAACAGAGGAGGGATCCCTCTCCCAGGACGGACAGACGTGCAATAGATGCCGTGTGTAAATCCAAGAGATAATACATTTCACAGCATAGAGACCGAATGTTAGGAAATGCATGTGTCTGTAATAAGAAGATGAATCCACGAGGATGTCAGCTACAATCCTGAGGAAGCCATCAGGGAAGCAGCATGACGAGACCCAAGGCAGGACCGCAGAGACAGGTTCAGCCACGACCCGAAGTCCACGACTTAATCCAGAACTCAGGATAGAGGATCCAGGACACAGGACTACAGCAAGAGGATCAGCCTCGACTCCGGATCCCGGCGTCGAGGCTGATCCTCTGAACTGTAGTGAGTAGAAGTACACCATGTACCTCTGAACTGTAGTGAGTAGAAGTACACCATGTACCTCTGAACTGTAGTGAGTAGAAGTACACCATGTACCTCTGAACTGTAGTGAGTAGAAGTACACTTTGTACCTCTGAACTGTAGTGAGTAGAAGTACACCATGTACCTCTGAACTGTAGTGAGTAGAAGTACACCATGTACCTCTGAACTGTAGAGGAGTAGAAGTACACCATGTACCTCTGAACTGTAGTGAGTAGAAGTACACCATGTACCTCTGAACTGTAGTGAGTAGAAGTACACTTTGTACCTCTGAACTGTAGTGAGTAGAAGTACACCATGTACCTCTGAACTGTAGTGAGTAGAAGTACACCATGTACCTCTGAACTGTAGTGAGTAGAAGTACACCATGTACCTCTGAACTGTAGTGTAGTAGAAGTACACCATGTACCTCTGAACTGTAGTGAGTAGAAGTACACCATGTATCTCTGAACTGTAGTGAGTAGAAGTACACCATATACCTCTGAACTGTAGTGAGTAGAAGTACACCATGTACCTCTGAACTGTAGTGAGTAGAAGTACACCATGTACCTCTGAACTGTAGTGAGTAGAAGTACACCATGTACCTCTGAACTGTAGTGAGTCGAAGTACACTTTGTACCTCTGAACTGTAGTGAGTAGAAGTACACCATGTACCTCTGAACTGTAGTGAGTAGAAGTACACCATGTAACTCTGAACTGTAGAGGAGTAGAAGTACACCATGTACCTCTGAACTGTAGTGAGTAGAAGTACACCATGTACCTCTGAACTGTAGTGAGTAGAAGTACACTTTGTACCTCTGAACTGTAGTGAGTAGAAGTACACCATGTACCTCTGAACTGTAGTGAGTAGAAGTACACCATGTACCTCTGAACTGTAGTGAGTAGAAGTACACCATGTACCTCTGAACTGTAGTGTAGTAGAAGTACACCATGTACCTCTGAACTGTAGTGAGTAGAAGTACACCATGTATCTCTGAACTGTAGTGAGTAGAAGTACACCATGTACCTCGGAACTGTAATGAGTAGAAGTACACCATGTACCTCTGAACTGTAGTGAGTAGAAGTACACCATGTACCTCTGAACTGTAGTGAGTAGAAGTACACTTTGTACCTCTGAACTGTAGTGAGTAGAAGTACACCATGTACCTCTGAACTGTAGTGAGTAGAAGTACACCATGTACCTCTGAACTGTAGAGGAGTAGAAGTACACCATGTACCTCTGAACTGTAGTGAGTAGAAGTACACCATATACCTCTGAACTGTAGTGAGTAGAAGTACACTTTGTACCTCTGAACTGTAGTAAGTAGAAGTACACCATGTACCTCTGAACTGTAGTGAGTAGAAGTACACCATGTACCTCTGAACTGTAGTGAGTAGAAGTACACCATGTACCTCTGAACTGTAGTGTAGTAGAAGTACACCATGTACCTCTGAACTGTAGTGAGTAGAAGTACACCATGTATCTCTGAACTGTAGTGAGTAGAAGTACACCATGTACCTCTGAACTGTAGTTAGTAGAAGTACACCATGTACCTCTGAACTGTAGTGAGTAGAAGTACACCATGTACCTCTGAACTGTAGTGAGTAGAAGTACACCATGTACCTCTGAACTGTAGTGAGTAGAAGTACACCATGTACCTCTGAACTGTAGTGTAGTAGAAGTACACCATGTACCTCTGAACTGTAGTGAGTAGAAGTACACCATGTACCTCTGAACTGCAGTGAGTAGAAGTACACCATGTACCTCTGAACTGTAATGAGTAGAAGTACACTTTGTACCTCTGAACTGTAGTGAGTAGAAGTACACCATGTACCTCTGAACTGTAGTGAGTAGAAGTACACCATGTACCTCTGAACTGTAGTGGAGGAGAAGTACACCATGTACCTCTGAACTGTAGTGAGTAGAAGTACACCATGTACCTCTGAACTGTAGAGGAGTAGAAGTACACCATGTACCTCTGAACTGTAGAGGAGTTGAAGTACACCATGTACCTCTGAACTGTAGTGGAGTAGAAGTACACCATGTACCTCTGAACTGTAGTGAGTAGAAGTACACCATGTACCTCTGAACTGTAGTGAGTAGAAGTACACCATGTACCTCTGAACTGTAGTGAGTAGAAGTACACCATGTACCTCTGAACTGTAGTAGAAGTACACCATGTACCTCTGAACTGTAGTGAGTAGAAGTACACCATGTACCTCTGAACTGTAGGGGAGTTCAAGTACACCATGTACCTCTGAACTGTAGTGCAGTAGAAGTACACCATGTACCTCTGAACTGTAGTAGAAGTACACCATGTACCTCTGAACTGTAGTGAGTAGAAGTACACCATGTACCTCTGAACTGTAGTGAGTAGAAGTACACCATGTACCTCTGAACTGTAGTGTAGTAGAAGTACACCATGTACCTCTGAACTGTAGTGAGTAGAAGTACACCATGTATCTCTGAACTGTAGTGAGTAGAAGTACACCATGTACCTCTGAACTGTAGTGAGTAGAAGTACACCATGTACCTCTGAACTGTAGTGAGTAGAAGTACACCATGTACCTCTGAACTGTAGTGAGTAGAAGTACACTTTGTACCTCTGAACTGTAGTAAGTAGAAGTACACCATGTACCTCTGAACTGTAGTGAGTAGAAGTACACCATGTACCTCTGAACTGTAGTGAGTAGAAGTACACCATGTACCTCTGAACTGTAGTGTAGTAGAAGTACACCATGTACCTCTGAACTGTAGTGAGTAGAAGTACACCATGTATCTCTGAACTGTAGTGAGTAGAAGTACACCATGTACCTCTGAACTGTAGTTAGTAGAAGTACACCATGTACCTCTGAACTGTAGTGAGTAGAAGTACACCATGTACCTCTGAACTGTAGTGAGTAGAAGTACACCATGTACCTCTGAACTGTAGTGTAGTAGAAGTACACCATGTACCTCTGAACTGTAGTGAGTAGAAGTACACCATGTACCTCTGAACTGCAGTGAGTAGAAGTACACCATGTACCTCTGAACTGTAATGAGTAGAAGTACACTTTGTACCTCTGAACTGTAGTGAGTAGAAGTACACCATGTACCTCTGAACTGTAGTGAGTAGAAGTACACCATGTACCTCTGAACTGTAGTGGAGGAGAAGTACACCATGTACCTCTGAACTGTAGTGAGTAGAAGTACACCATGTACCTCTGAACTGTAGAGGAGTAGAAGTACACCATGTACCTCTGAACTGTAGTGGAGTAGAAGTACACCATGTACCTCTGAACTGTAGTGAGTAGAAGTACACCATGTACCTCTGAACTGTAGTGAGTAGAAGTACACCATGTACCTCTGAACTGTAGTGAGTAGAAGTACACCATGTACCTCTGAACTGTAGTAGAAGTACACCATGTACCTCTGAACTGTAGTGAGTAGAAGTACACCATGTACCTCTGAACTGTAGGGGAGTTCAAGTACACCATGTACCTCTGAACTGTAGTGCAGTAGAAGTACACCATGTACCTCTGAACTGTAGTAGAAGTACACCATGTACCTCTGAACTGTAGTGGAGTAGAGGTACACCATGAACCTCTGAACTGTAGTGAGTAGAAGTACACCATGTACCTCTGAACTGTAGTGAGTAGAAGTACACCATGTACCTCTGAACTGTAGTGAGTAGAAGTACACCATGTACCTCTGAACTGTAGTAGAAGTACACCATGTACCTCTGAACTGTAGTGAGTAGAAGTACACCATGTACCTCTGAACTGTAGTGAGTAGAAGTACACCATGTACCTCTGAACTGTAGTGAGTAGAAGTACACCATGTACCTCTGAACTGTAGTAGAAGTACACCATGTACCTCTGAACTGTAGTGAGTAGAAGTACACCATGTACCTCTGAACTGTAGGGGAGTTCAAGTACACCATGTACCTCTGAACTGTAGTGCAGTAGAAGTACACCATGTACCTCTGAACTGTAGTAGAAGTACACCATGTACCTCTGAACTGTAGTGGAGTAGAGGTACACCATGAACCTCTGAACTGTAGTGAGTAGAAGTACACCATGTACCTCTGAACTGTAGTGAGTAGAAGTACACCATGTACCTCTGAACTGTAGTGAGTAGAAGTACACCATGTACCTCTGAACTGTAGTAGAAGTACACCATGTACCTCTGAACTGTAGTGAGTAGAAGTACACCATGTACCTCTGAACTGTAGAGGAGTTCAAGTACACCATGTACCTTTGAACTGTAGTGCAGTAGAAGTACACCATGTACCTCTGAACTGTAGTAGAAGTACACCATGTACCTCTGAACTGTAGTGAGTAGAAGTACACCATGTACCTCTGAACTGTAGTAGAAGTACACCATGTACCTCTGAACTGTAGTGAGTAGAAGTACACCATGTACCTCTGAACTGTAGAGGAGTTCAAGTACACCATGTACCTTTGAACTGTAGTGCAGTAGAAGTACACCATGTACCTCTGAACTGTAGTAGAAGTACACCATGTACCTCTGAACTGTAGTGAGTAGAAGTACACCATGTACCTCTGAACTGTAGTGAGTAGAAGTACACCATGTACCTCTGAACTGTAGTGAGTAGAAGTACACCATGTACCTCTGAACTGTAGTGAGTAGAAGTACAGCATGTACCTCTGAACTGTAGTGAGTAGAAGTACACCATGTACCTCTGAACTGTAGTGAGTAGAAGTACACCATGTACCTCTGAACTGTAGTGAGTAGAAGTACAGCATGTACCTCTGAACTGTAGTGAGTAGAAGTACAGCATGTACCTCTGAACTGTAGTGAGTAGAAGTACACCATGTACCTCTGAACTGTAGTGAGTAGAAGTACAGCATGTACCTCTGAACTGTAGTGAGTAGAAGTACACAGTAACATAACAAGGTAAATTTAAAGAACCTCAGGATTGTACTTAAGCAAATGTACTCAGTTACTTTGCACTTCTGATTCTCCTCACTTTATCTGCTGTAGTAATAAAGTACATTTCACAGTTTCGGGACAAATAAAGGAGTTCAGATTCTGATGTATTTGTACTCTTGGGCTTTTCACCAAGACTGAGCTGATATGAATCTTTAGTTTGGCCCCCATGGAGCTTTGCATCTCCTCTCAAGCTGCTGCAGATTGCTCTCACTGATCATCTGCTCGGATGCATTTCATGGGAAGATATGAGTTTGAACTAACAGTGTTAACCACAAGTGTGAATCTAATAAGGGATGGCAATCAGACACATTAGCTGTAAACGCGCAGGTATGCATGCACAGATGCAGAGAAAGAAACACCCGCCCTTTCCTTTAGTCACACTCAGAGCCGGCCCGACCCATTAAGCCACATAAGCAGCCGCTTTGGGCCTGCAGCCACTAAGGGCCCCCTAGCAACAGCAACAATCCAACACATGAAAATCTCAGTACACCGTCGCCGTGATAAGTATGTTTAATTCATTGTGTTAATATGCCTAGATTGCCTACTCTCAAAGTAATGTATTATATTATTGAGTCAATCATATAATACATTAACCGTGCTTTACCTGAACCTCACCATGACACCAGACCAACCAGAGAGTTGAATGGAAATAAACATCTGTCTTATTGGCTGACAGGTACCTATCCATTGAGCTGGGACAATGTTTAAACTGTCAGTCGGACTCGGAGTTTTTGAAGATGGACATAAGAACATTTGTTCTTAAAAAAGACGAAGATTCTCAAGTGGTGGCTCACACAACAACCCCAGAGCCACCACCTGAGCCAGGTGGTGGCTCACACAACAACCCCAGAGCCACCACCTGAGCCAGGTGGTGGCTCACACAACAACCCCAGAGCCACCACCTGAGCCAGGTGGTGGCTCACACAACAACCCCAGAGCCACCACCTGAGCCAGGTGAACAAGGTATGTAAATGTCAGTAAACTTCCAAGTTATGCGAACATGTAAGGAAAGCATAAATTACAGCTACGTTGACGTTACTTTGAATCGCGGGGGTAAGCTAAACCGTTAGCAAGTAGCTATAGCTAGCCAGAGATATTAAATGAACACTTTGTCATACAATCTAAATGTAATGTTTTTTAGCGTTACCTGGTGATTTCAAAGAAAATGTTGACTTACTGTTCGACATGAAGCTAGAAGCTACCTTACAGTACACAGTTGATCCGGAGTCCTGTCAGTTAAAGTGTTTCATAGTTAGCTTAGCTTAGCATCAACCTAGCACTGAAATATATGGATGTTATGTGACAGTATTTCTGAGGAAAAGGTCAGCTGAAATGGTGGCATAGTTGCCACTGCTTTACGTGTCGACAGCATGTTTGAACGTATAGAGTGGCGAAGTCACGCCCATCTACTTCCGGTCCATGGGACCCCGGAAGCGGAAAATGATACATTGAAGTCAATGGAGAGAGAAAAGTTATCTTTTGATCCCGTTTGAATTGTGCCACGAATGACACATATGATGTTTGTCAATCTTAAACAATCATTTCCATGTAAAAAAAGTCACAGTTTGTCGTAAAACTGTTGAAATCTAAGACTATGAAAAATACGCAACTAGAAAGACTACAAATCCCAAATCCCATGGGTCGCGTAAGTGATGTCATAGGCGATAATGCTCCAAGTGGTTGCGACTCGCAATTAAAGCAAAGAAGAAGAAGAAGATCTCATAACTGATTTATTCCCTCCAATAAATATAAGAGATTGCTCCAATAAATGAACTTTTACAAGATGCCTGTGTGCTTTGTACCAGGTTGGAATCACAACAGTGATCATACCACTTGCTCGTTCTATCGCTTCCCGTCTGATGAAAGGACCAGGAGTCGTTGGACCAAACATATCAGGTAATATACATGTTTTGCATGGAATCATCAAGTTAGCTACCTAGCTAGTAGCGAGCACGCTAGTTAGCATTACATTACTTAGCCTTGTCATTTGTATTAGCCTTAACATGAAGTAAACCAACATGTTAAACAGTAAGAGTAGTCATGATGGTAAGTATTTTGTGAAACATTTGAAGAGTAGCCTATCGCCCCCTCCACCGGGTGCTAAGGGGGCGGGAGGTAGGCTAACGGCACATTAGCATCGGCGATCTTTTCTACTTCATGCTCTCTGCACAAATGGTTAACATTGAACATTAAAAGATCAGGCAGTTCAGGGCGAGTCGAAGGCAGGCAGCTCTGCGTGACATTCTTCTGGACGTGTTTCATTGTGATGACAGTGAGGGTGAGTCAATCTGTTTGTAGGAAAGACAGTAGTTGAGTGATAATTATTCAAAGTGTTTCAAAGTGTTGTTACTGACCTTTTTCTCTTTTGTTTCCTTCACCTCACCTGTAACTGCTGAGACCCTGAGGAACATGCACACTGGACTGCTCTGGCAACCTGATTTCCACTGGACGTATTTGGTCATGGTATATTATTTATATACATCAAAGGCACAATGCACCCCCCAGAGCTGCACCCCCCAGAGCTGCACCCCCAGAGCTGCACCCCCCAGAGACACACATGTAGTGAGTGTGATATTTTGCATAGGTCATGTGAAATCATCTTTACACACTAGAAAGCTGTAGGAGCGGCAACTTGTTTTGAAATTGAATGTTTAATATCCGATAATAAAGTTGATCTGTTTTCTTTATTCTTCTCTCTTCCCAGCTCCATCCATCACCGTTCTCTGTTCCTGCAGGTCCTGCTTGCCAATCAATGCTCATATGTTTTTACACAATTATAAATAAAGTCAATGACATGAAGTTGTGCTTCATTCTGAGTCAATAATACATTCATTCTGCCTTCAACTGCACAATGACTGTGGACTGCACCGACATCCATGCAGCTGCCCCCCAGTAAGATGACCCAAGCAACGCTGACATACTCAACATACAGCTCTTCAGTTTACAGGAAGAATTTGTGAAATATTGGTAATAACAGGTTTAAATGAGTATTAGTAATGAATTATATAATGTTCTCATTGTAGACGAGCAGATGAGAAAAGCAGAATATGCAGCTGCCATTTTCCACATGGAAAAGAGAAAGGGAGCTTAGCTGTTTTCAAACTGGTTCATGTATCACTTAGTTTACTGAACCGTGATGAATGAATGGTAGTGGTTTACTGAAGTTACAAAGACATTCATATATGAGTAACAGGTCAGTGTAAACACAAGCTTCTGTCAATTATGGATCATTCAAACTATATACAAATATGTAATAAAGTTCTAAAACAAGTATTCGGTATATTCCTTGATAGCTTTTGGAGAAGGTTGTTTTTAAGTTTACTAAAATCTATCATTTCAACTGTTTCACTTTATAAAAAGGGAACAGGTGAGTAGAGCATCATTGAGTTTCTTATTCTGTCAGTAAATTATCCAAATGAATGTTTTTCATTATTTTAGTCAACCCTAAACAAAATGATTGTACCTTTTAATAATGACCTCACATGGTCGCCAAAGTTAAATTCACTTCAGAAAATCAAATCTGTTACTAATAAATGTTTAAAGATAGGAACTTGCCATCCCACTGAAAAACAGTCCGTAGAGATTTAAAGGCGTAGTTGTAGTTCAGTCCAACGTTTCATTTGGATTCATTTCTCCAACAGTCAACTATTTTCATAAAGAATATATACATTTTTCAAAGTCAACTTTATAGTCAATCTTACTCAGTTTGTGTTTATAGACAGAGAGATCAAAAAGACGTTTCCAACAATTCCAATTACGAACAATTAAATTATACAATTTACAGATATGTATACAAATATATATATCCTATCTACACCATCATGTATAATGATGGTGTATGATGTAGAAGGAAGTGTGGTAGATAACAAGTAAATATACATACAGATCCATGTTACAGCAAAAGATGGAATAACTAAGTAGCACGCAGTATAATAATATTTACATGCAACAATTAAATAACTGCTCAGCATCTCCACCACAATCCCAATCTGCTGTGTCCTGTTTTCCTCCCCTCTGCATAACACCCCATCACACATAGGAAACACAACGCAGAGTCCGAGGGTGTTAAGAGTATGTTTATTTAAATGTACTCCTCTCTACTGGCCAACACAGGGAGCATATGCTGGGTGTAGAATTTTTCCAGGAGGAGGAGATTTCCATGCCATGCAGGGTCTTTGGGGATGGGGATGATGATCGCCTCCTTCGTGGTCCACACAACAAAGTAGCAGAGACTCCGGTCTGTGATGTGCAGCTGCCCTTGGACCTGGTGCCAGTATGGGTGATTCTCCTTGAGAATATATGACCCACCCTCCTCACGGAGACAGAAGGATGGACTGGACTGCCTCCGCGATGGTCATGTTCCTCTGGCTGTGTGGACACTTCACCTCCAGCAGGGCAGATGGCTGCACAAGTCCATCGGGTGATGCTCCCAAAACACCCGACTCACTCACAAAGAGATCAGACTCGAACACTGTCACCTGATAGGCCGGCACAAAAGCCTTCACCCCTTCGGCCTCGTTTACAACCCCCCAGTTGACAGCCATGACTCCGTCCAAGTTGTACCCCCCAAGCACCCTCTTCATGAGGGACGCGTATGGAGTGGATGAAAGTCCTGACCACAGCACCAAAATTGCTGGCTGTCAACCTGCCCCGCCTGTGTAACTGCCACTGAGGATTTGTCTACTGTCCTACGGTGGCTGTCTGGATGGCAGCTTGCTGGTCTCTGCTCAGTCGCATTGAGGCAAGAATTTTCTGTATTTTTTGTAATTTGTGTTGTATTGGTTGTGATTGTACATTGTATTTTTCTAAATGTGTATGAATACATTTTTGAAAAACATTTGATCAACAAAAAAAAAGCATTTGGTCAGGATCTAGACTCAGTGTGTAGTTTATTAATGAATCAATGCTCTCTACATTAGGAAAACACATACCAGTGTACCAGAGGGAGTCACACACAGCTGTGCCTCGATAACCAAACAAATTGACAAGATCACCAAAATCCTTGAATCTACACACAGCAAATAAACTCAAATGACACAACGAGATGTAAAAGGTGATCGCACATAAAGTATAGTCGATATAAAACTGGCCGCTTCAATCTGAAGAGCAACTAAAACAAACACGGGAGTGTATCTTGTTCTTGTGAACACTAATGTTATCCACAGCATACACAGAGGCCACGAAGTTCTTAAGAAGAAAACTAGTTGCTAAAACAAAACACGTTAGTGTACCTTGTTAGCTAGCTGACATTAACGTTACACATTGCACTCATATTACTCACCGAAACCTCGTAAAGCCGGTCCCGCTGCTCTTACAGAACCGACTAACTCCCCTTTCGTGTATGTACAGCTCTCAACGTGCCCAGACTTGTAGTGATGTTCACCTCGTTTTATACTTTTCGCCTCATTCTGAAAGAAACAGGTGAAATTTGCTAACGTGACGGCCGTCTTTGTGATGGTGACGCGTATTGTGCGAGACCAGAGACCTGGGCCCTTTCTCATTTCATCAAATCCCCCTCCTCGACTCCTCGACTCCTCGGTCCTCCGGTATTCAGCGCGCCATGTTGAAGGACATCTCATTTCTCTAAATGCACTTCGAGGACCGAGCATCGAGCATCGAGGAGGCTCTCTGGAGGAGCTCTAACCGAGGATACACTGATGGGTCCTCCACGGTCCTCCACGGCTCCTTCGTGGATGCATTTCCGGCAACAGAGATGTTTCAAAGAGTCGTGACGCACGGCCGGACTTATCTCAGTCAATGACAGCTCTGCATGCATCCCCTGGATATTATTTTATTAACTGCTCTCATCGTGACGCGATGTTTCCAGAGAGAACAGCTGAGAGGTCCGTGCAGAAAGCAGAGCAGTGTGTATAATATATATCACTCAGTAGAACAGGCCTACTCTCTTTGCTTTAGTTTAGTAGATATCTACAAACAAAGAGTCCAGATGTTTCTAAGACCATTTAGTGCTTCACAAAATAAAATACACAACGGCTGTTAGGCTGTTTGCTGTAGGTGTGTGTGTGTGGTGTAGGTGTGTGTGTGTGGTACAGTGTGTGTGTGTGTGTGTGTGGTACAGTGTGTGCGTAGATGCAGCGGACAGACAGGTCTAAGTTGGTTTGGTGTCCTCTGCTTACTTTTAATACTTGTAAATAAAACTTTTGGTCCGTCATTTATTTTCCTCATTGTAGCGACCAGAGAGGGGGGGGGGGGATATATCCAGTCTCTGATAGTGTTATGTTATTATGAGAGTGCTCTGTTTGATTCTGAAATTGTATATATATGTATATAAATATATACATATATATATATATATGTGTGTGTGTGTGTGTGTGTGTGTGTGTGTGTGTGTGTGTGTGTGTGTGTGTGTGTGTGTGTGTCCGCATCTGTAGCCTGTTATTGTCTCATTATTCCAAACTGTGAATGAATCAAAGTGGTCATGAACTCATCTGTCCATCAGACAGAGGGCTGCTGTGCCTCCTGTCATCATTAATGGACGTCTCTTTAAAATGACTGCTCAGAGGAGAGGAGTTCTCATTTCTCTAACCGCCTGCTGCTTCCCCTCCTCTCTCCTCGGTTCCCCTCCTCGGCTCCTCGGCTCGCATCTCCTGTGGGCGGGACTAAGTCTCGAGGATAGGAGTCGAGGAGGGGAGTCGAGGAGGGGAGTTAGAGAAATGAGAAAGGGCCCTGTAGTTCACTGAGCGGTTTCACACAAACAAATGTGTAACTTCACAGTTTTATGACACATTTTAATTTTTTTGACTTTGCAAAATGTTCTTTTAAATTGACAAACATCATATGTGTCATTCGTGGCACAATTCAAACGGGATCAAAAGATAAATTTTCTCTCTCCATTGACTGCAATGTATAATTTTCCGCTTCCGGGGTCCCATGGAGGCTCCCGGAAGGGGAGGGACTTCGCCTCTCTATTTGCAGCAGTAAATGTGGCTGTGTGGCCACTGACGTTGCCATAACAACACCTGCATTTAAATGTACTCTTTTTGAGACAGATTTTTGCAAGAAATTATAATTCTTCTGAATGATATTCCTATTGACAGCTAGTTTCTATATGAACATTATGAGATGGACAGCCAGAGAGAATACATGAAAAACAGTTGTGAAATATTATATGACAAAACAAGAATACAGTTTAAGTGATTTGTAAAATATCCATAAAGAAAAATCTGTTGACAGTTCTGTTTCATCTGGGTGATGAGAGGTGTATCCATAGATCTCTTAATGTTGCTCTCAAAGTGCACCAGATTGATGCTTTTAACTTCAATATTAAAAAAAAAATCTTCCCGGAGATTGCTCTGAAGATGGAGGTGATATTCTATTCATGTTCACACAGTCGGTGATTTGAACTGCAACGGCAGTTTAAACTGTATTTCCTTTCTCCTGTAAAAGCACTTGATCGCTTTAAACTCTGCACACTGTAGTTATCAGCTGTTCCACCATGGCTTCTACCTCAACCTGGAATAGATGTATCCTTATTGAAACGGTTACATTCAATGACAAATCAAATCAATGTGCAGGCTTACGTGAACACTGTTCTACATGAACAATATGGGCAGTTTATACATTAAATAAATCAACAGTAGGTGGCGATATGCGTCAAGTGGAAGCGATTCGCCATTAAAGCAAAGAAGAAGAAGAACTCCGCACAGTTGATCTCTTATCCTGGAACCTATCCTGCTCCGGCGCAGGCTAGCCGCTCAGAATAAGTTATCTAGCCCGCTAAAAAGTGAACCGGCTTCGTAGGACCGGAAATCCCTGAAGTTATCTTGCTAAACGAAAATCCTGATTCGTAGTATAGGCCCCTGGTTAGCCGCACAGCATCAGTTACCATGGAGATCTAGCCCGCTAAAAAGAGAACCAGCGTCGTAGGACTGGAAAGCCGGAGTTTTCCCTGAAGTTAGCCGCTAAGAGAAAATCCGGCTTCGTAGTACAGGCCTCAGGTACAAGTGTTGGTCAACAGCTTTAGAATCTAAACGGCTCCACCTGTCAGAAATCTTCTCACAGACTGGTGGTCACCCTGTCAGACTTTCTGACTCACAGACCATAATAACTGAGAGGCTCCAACAGCATCACCTGGGACCCAAAGCATGCTCTGACAGAGAAGATGAACTGCTACCATCTGATGGAGATCAATGAAGTCAGCCTGAAGCATCCTTTGTGCTCCAGTCTGAAGCGTCCTCTGTGCTCCAGTCTGAAGCGTTCTCTGTGCTCCAGTCTGAAGCATCCTCTGTGCTCTAGTCTGAAGCGTCCTCTGTGCTCCAGTCTGAAGCGTCCTCTGTGCTCCAGTCTGAAGCGTCCTCTGTGCTCCAGTCTGAAGCGTCCTCTGTGCTCCAGTCTGAAGCATCCTCTGTGCTCCAGTCTGAAGCGTCCTCTGTGCTCCAGTCTGAACCGTCCTCTGTGCTCCAGTCTGAAGTGTCCTCTGTGCTCCAGTCTGAAGCGTCCTCTGTGCTCCAGTCCATCCTCTCAGTGAACACAGAGCTACAGATCAGATGCACGCTGAAGGCTCTCTGAGCATCTTTCACTGATCCTGCTGTGATGTTCCATGTTTGTTGTTTGTTTCTCATGTGTTGATGTTTGTCTGTTGATGGTCTACATGGAGCTGCTGGGATGTTCCATGTTTGTTGTTTGTTTCTCATGTGTTGATGTTTGTCTGTTGATGTTCCACATGGAGCTGCTGGGATGTTCCATGTTGTTGTTTGTTTCTCATGTGTTGATGTTTGTCTGTTGATGGTCCACATGGAGCTGCTGTGATGTTCCATGTTTGTTGTTTGTTTCTCATGTGTTGATGTTTGTCTGTTGATGGTCCACATGGAGCTGCTGGGATGTTCCATGTTTGTTGTTTGTTTCTCATGTGTTGATGTTTGTCTGTTGATGGTCCACATGGAGCTGCTGGGATGTTCCATGTTTGTTGTTTGTTTCTCATGTGTTGATGTTTGTCTGTTGATGGTCCACATGGAGCTGCTGTGATGTTCCATGTTTGTTGTTTGTTTCTCATGTGTTGATGTTTGTCTGTTGATGGTCCACATGGAGCTGCTGTGATGTTCCATGTTTGTTGTTTGTTTCTCATGTGTGTTGATGTTTGTCTGTTGATGGTCCACATGGAGCTGCTGGGATGTTCCACATTGTTGTTTGTTTCTCATGTGTTGATGTTTGTCTGTTGATGGTCTACATGGAGCTGCTGGGATGTTCCATGTTTGTTGTTTGTTTCTCATGTGTTGATGTTTGTCTGTTGATGGTCCACATGGAGCTGCTGGGATGTTCCATGTTTGTTGTTTGTTTCTCATGTGTTGATGTTTGTCTGTTGATGGTCCACATGGAGCTGCTGTGATGTTTCATGTTTGTTGTTTGTTTCTCATGTGTTGATGTTTGTCTGTTGATGGTCCACATGGAGCTGCTGTGATGTTCCATGTTTGTTGTTTGTTTCTCATGTGTGTTGATGTTTGTCTGTTGATGGTCCACATGGAGCTGCTGGGATGTTCCATGTTGTTGTTTGTTTCTCATGTGTTGATGTTTGTCTGTTGATGTTCCACATGGAGCTGCTGGGATGTTCCATGTTTGTTGTTTGTTTCTCATGTGTTGATGTTTGTCTGTTGATGGTCCACATGGAGCTGCTGGGATGTTACCTGTTTGTTGTTTGTTTCTCATGTGTTGATGTTTGTCTGTTGATGTTCCACATGGAGCTGCTGGGATGTTCCATGTTTGTTGTTTGTTTCTCATGTGTTGATGTTTGTCTGTTGATGGTCCACATGGAGCTGCTGGGATGTTCCATGTTTGTTGTTTGTTTCTCATGTGTTGATGTTTATCTGTTGATGTTCCACATGGAGCTGCTGGGATGTTCCATGTTTGTTGTTTGTTTCTCATGTGTGTTGATGTTTGTCTGTTGATGTTCCACATGGAGCTGCTGGGATGTTCCATGTTTGTTGTTTGTTTCTCATGTGTTGATGTTTGTCTGTTGATGGTCCACATGGAGCTGCTGGGATGTTCCATGTTTGTTGTTTGTTTCTCATGTGTTGATGTTTGTCTGTTGATGGTCCACATGGAGCTGCTGTGATGTTCCATGTTTGTTGTTTGTTTCTCATGTGTTGATGTTTGTCTGTTGATGGTCCACATGGAGCTGCTGGGATGTTCCATGTTTGTTGTTTGTTTCTCATGTGTTGATGTTTGTCTGTTGATGGTCCACATGGAGCTGCTGGGATGTTCCATGTTTGTTGTTTGTTTCTCATGTGTTGATGTTTGTCTGTTGATGGTCCACATGGAGCTGCTGTGATGTTCCATGTTTGTTGTTTGTTTCTCATGTGTTGATGTTTGTCTGTTGATGGTCCACATGGAGCTGCTGTGATGTTCCATGTTTGTTGTTTGTTTCTCATGTGTGTTGATGTTTGTCTGTTGATGGTCCACATGGAGCTGCTGGGATGTTCCATGTTGTTGTTTGTTTCTCATGTGTTGATGTTTGTCTGTTGATGTTCCACATGGAGCTGCTGGAATGTTCCATGTTTGTTGTTTGTTTCTCATGTGTTGATGTTTGTCTGTTGATGGTCCACATGGAGCTGCTGGGATGTTACCTGTTTGTTGTTTGTTTCTCATGTGTTGATGTTTGTCTGTTGATGGTCCACATGGAGCTGCTGTGATCTTCCATGTTTGTTGTTTGTTTCTCATGTGTGTTGATGTTTGTCTGTTGATGGTCCACATGGAGCTGCTGGGATGTTCCATGTTGTTGTTTGTTTCTCATGTGTTGATGTTTGTCTGTTGATGTTCCACATGGAGCTGCTGGGATGTTCCATGTTTGTTGTTTGTTTCTCATGTGTTGATGTTTGTCTGTTGATGGTCCACATGGAGCTGCTGGGATGTTACCTGTTTGTTGTTTGTTTCTCATGTGTTGATGTTTGTCTGTTGATGTTCCACATGGAGCTGCTGGGATGTTCCATGTTTGTTGTTTGTTTCTCATGTGTTGATGTTTGTCTGTTGATGGTCCACATGGAGCTGCTGGGATGTTCCATGTTTGTTGTTTGTTTCTCATGTGTTGATGTTTGTCTGTTGATGGTCCACATGGAGCTGCTGGGATGTTCCATGTTTGTTGTTTGTTTCTCATGTGTTGATGTTTGTCTGTTGATGGTCCACATGGAGCTGCTGGATGTCCCTGTTTGTTGTTTGTTCTCATGGTTGATGTTTGTCTGTTGATGTTCCACATGGAGCTGCTGGGATGTTCCATGTTTGTTGTTTGTTTCTCATGTGTTGATGTTTGTCTGTTGATGGTCCACATGGAGCTGCTGGGATGTTCCATGTTTGTTGTTTGTTTCTCATGTGTTTGATGTTTGTCTGTTGATGGTCCACATGGAGCTGCTGTGATGTTCCATGTTTGTTGTTTGTTTCTCATGTGTGTTGATGTTTGTCTGTTGATGGTCCACATGGAGCTGCTGGGATGTTCCATGTTGTTGTTTGTTTCTCATGTGTTGATGTTTGTCTGTTGATGTTCCACATGGAGCTGCTGGGATGTTCCATGTTTGTTGTTTGTTTCTCATGTGTTGATGTTTGTCTGTTGATGGTCCACATGGAGCTGCTGGGATGTTACCATGTTTGTTGTTTGTTTCTCATGTGTTGATGTTTGTCTGTTGATGTTCCACATGGAGCTGCTGGGATGTTCCATGTTTGTTGTTTGTTTCTCTTGTGTTGATGTTTGTCTGTTGATGGTCCACATGGAGCTGCTGGGATGTTCCATGTTTGTTGTTTGTTTCTCATGTGTTGATGTTTGTCTGTTGATGTTCCACATGGAGCTGCTGGGATGTTCCATGTTTGTTGTTTGTTTCTCATGTGTGTTGATGTTTGTCTGTTGATGTTCCACATGGAGCTGCTGGGATGTTCCATGTTTGTTGTTTGTTTCTCATGTGTTGATGTTTGTCTGTTGATGTTCCACATGGAGCTGCTGGGATGTTCCATGTTGTTGTTTGTTTCTCATGTGTTGATGTTTGTCTGTTGATGTCCACATGGAGCTGCTGGGATGTTTCCATGTTTGTTGTTTGTTTCTCATGTGTTGATGTTTGTCTGTTGATGTTCCACATGGAGCTGACTGTGATGTTCCATGTTGTTGTTTGTTTCTCATTGTGTTGATGTTTGTCTGTTGATGTTCCACATGGAGCTGCTGGGATGTTCCATGTTTGTTGTTTGTTTCTCATGTGTGTGATGTTTGTCTGTTGATGTTCCACATGGAGCTGCTGGGATGTTCCATGTTTGTTGTTTGTTTCTCATGTGGTTGATGTTTGTCTGTTGATGGTCCACATGGAGCTGCTGGGATGTTCCATGTTTGTTGTTTGTTTCTCATGTGTGTTGATGTTTGTCTGTTGATGTTCCACATGGAGCTGCTGTGATGTTCCATGTTTGTTGTTTGTTTCTCATGTGTTGATGTTTGTCTGTTGATGTTCCACATGGAGCTGCTGGGATGTTCCATGTTTGTTGTTTGTTTCTCATGTGTTGATGTTTGTCTGTTGATGTTCCACATGGAGCTGCTGGGATGTTCCATGTTTGTTGTTTGTTTCTCATGTGTTGATGTTTGTCTGTTGATGTTCCACATGGAGCTGCTGGGATGTTCCATGTTTGTTGTTTGTTTCTCATGTGTTGATGTTTGTCTGTTGATGTTCCACATGGAGCTGCTGGGATGTTCCATGTTTGTTGTTTGTTTCTCATGTGTTGATGTTTGTCTGTTGATGTTCCACATGGAGCTGCTGGGATGTTCCATGTTTGTTGTTTGTTTCTCATGTGTTGATGTTTGTCTGTTGATGGTCCACATGGAGCTGCTGGGATGTTCCATGTTTGTTGTTTGTTTCTCATGTGTTGATGTTTGTCTGTTGATGTTCCACATGGAGCTGCTGGGATGTTCCATGTTTGTTGTTTGTTTCTCATGTGTTGATGTTTGTCTGTTGATGGTCCACATGGAGCTGCTGGGATGTTCCATGTTTGTTGTTTGTTTCTCATGTGTTGATGTTTGTCTGTTGATGGTCCACATGGAGCTGCTGGATGTTCCATGTTTGTTGTTTGTTTCTCATGTGTGTTGATGTTTGTCTGTTGATGGTCCACATGGAGCTGCTGGGATGTTCCATGTTGTTGTTTGTTTCTCATGTTGTTGATGTTTGTCTGTTGATGGTCCACATGGAGCTGCTGGGATGTTCCATGTGTTGTTTGTTTTCATGTTTTGATGTTTGTCTGTTGATGTTCCACATGGAGGAGTGCTGCTAGATGTTGTTTATTGTTTGTTTATCATGTGTTGATGTTGTCGTTGTGTCCACATGGAGCTGCTGGGATGTCTCAATGTTTGTTGTTTGTTTCTCATGTGTTGATGATTTGTCTGTTGATGTTCCACATGGAGCTGCTGGGATGTTCCATGTTTGTTGTTTGTTTCTCATGTGTTGATGTTTTGTCTGTTGATGTTCCACATGGAGCTGCTGGGATGTTCCATGTTGTTGTTTTGTTTCCTCATGTGTTGATGTTTGTCTGTTGATGTCTAACATGGAGCTGCTGGGATGTTTCCATGTTTGTTGTTTGTTTCTCATGTGTTGATGTTTGTCTGTTGATGGTTCCACATGGAGCTGATGGGATGTTCCATGTTGTTGTTTGTTTCTCATGGTGTTGATGTTTGTCTGTTGATGTTCCACATGGAGCTGCTGGGATGTTCCATGTTGTTGTTTGTTTCTCATGTGTTGATGTTTGTCTGTTGATGGTCCACATGGAGCTGCTGGGATGTTCCATGTTTGTTGTTTGTTTCTCATGTGTTGATGTTTGTCTGTTGATGTTCCACATGGAGCTGCTGGGATGTTCCATGTTGTTGTTTGTTTCTCATGTGTTGATGTTTGTCTGTTGATGTTCCACATGGAGCTGCTGGGATGTTCCATGTTTGTTGTTTGTTTCTCATGTGTTGATGTTTGTCTGTTGATGGTCCACATGGAGCTGCTGGGATGTTCCATGTTTGTTGTTTGTTTCTCATGTGTTGATGTTTGTCTGTTGATGGTCCACATGGAGCTGCTGGGATGTTCCATGTTTGTTGTTTGTTTCTCATGTGTTGATGTTTGTCTGTTGATGGTCCACATGGAGCTGCTGGGATGTTCCATGTTGTTGTTTGTTTCTCATGTGTTGATGTTTGTCTGTTGATGGTCCACATGGAGCTGCTGGGATGTTCCATGTTTGTTGTTTGTTTCTCATGTGTTGATGTTTGTCTGTTGATGGTCCACATGGAGCTGCTGGGATGTTCCATGTTGTTGTTTGTTTCTCATGTGTGTTGATGTTTGTCTGTTGATGGTCCACATGGAGCTGCTGGGATGTTCCATGTTTGTTGTTTGTTTCTCATGTGTTGATGTTTGTCTGTTGATGGTTCCACATGGAGCTGCTGGGATGTTCCATGTTTGTTGTTTGTTTCTCATGTGTGTTGATGTTTGTCTGTTGATGTTCCACATGGAGCTGCTGGGATGTTCCATGTTTGTTGTTTGTTTCTCATGTGTGTTGATGTTTGTCTGTTGATGGTCCACATGGAGCTGCTGGGATGTTCCATGTTTGTTGTTTGTTTCTCATGTGTTGATGTTTGTCCTGTTGATGTTCCACATGGAGCTGCTGGGATGTTCCATGTTTGTTGTTTGTTTCTCATGTGTTGATGTTTGTCTGTTGATGTTCCACATGGAGCTGCTGGGATGTTCCATGTTTGTTGTTTGTTTCTCATGTGTTGATGTTTGTCTGTTGATGGTCTACATGGAGCTGCTGGGATGTTCCATGTTTGTTGTTTGTTTATCATGTGTTGATGTTTGTCTGTTGATGTTCCACATGGAGCTGCTGGAATGTTCAATGTTTGTTGTTTGTTTCTCATGTGTTGATGTTTGTCTGTTGATGGTCCACATGGAGCTGCTGGAATGTTCCATGTTTGTTGTTTGTTTCTCATGTGTTGATGTTTGTCTGTTGATGGTCCACATGGAGCTGCTGGGATGTTCCATGTTTGTTGTTTGTTTCTCATGTGTTGATGTTTGTCTGTTGATGTTCCACATGGAGCTGATGTGATGTTCCATGTTGTTGTTTGTTTCTCATGTGTGTTGATGTTTTTCTGTTGATGGTCCACATGGAGCTGCTGGGATGTTCCATGTTTGTTGTTTGTTTCTCATGTGTGTTGATGTTTGTCTGTTGATGTTCCACATGGAGCTGCTGGTGATGTTCCATGTTGTTGTTTGTTTCTCATGTGTGTTGATGTTTGTCTGTTGATGTTCCACATGGGAGCTGCTGGGATGTGCCATGTTTGGTTGTTTTGTTTCTCATGTGTGTGATGTTTGTCTGTTGATGTTCCACATGGAGCTGTGCTGTGATGTACCATGTTTGTTGTTTGTTTCTCATTGTGTTGATGTTTGTCTAGTTGAATGTTCCACATGGAGCATGAGCTGGGATGTTCACATGTTTGTTGTTGGTTTCTCTTGATGTTTGATGATTTGTCTGTTGATGTTCCACATGGATGCGGCTGGGATGTTCCATGTTGTTGTTTGTTTCTCATGTGTTGATGTTTGTCTAGTTGATGTTCCCACATGGAGCTTGCTGGGATGTTCCATGTTTGTTGTTTTGTTTTCTCATGTTGTCGATGTTTGTCTGTGATGTTCCCACATGGAGCTTGCTGGGATGTTCACATGTTTGTTGTTTGTTTATCTCATGTGTTTAGGTTTGTCTGTTGATGGTCCACATGGAGCTGCTGGGATGTTCCATGTTTGTTGTTTGTTTCTCATGTGTTGATGTTTGTCTGTTGATGTTCCACATGGAGCTGCTGGGATGTTCCATGTTGTTGTTTTGTTTCTCATGTGTTGATGTTTGTCTGTTGATAGGTTCCACATGGAGCTGCTGGGATGTTCCATGTTTGTTGTTTGTTTCTCATGTGTTGATGTTTGTCTGTTGATGTTCCACAATGGATCTGCTGGGATGTTCCATGTTTGTTGTTTGTTTCTCATGTGTTGATGTTTGTCTGTTGATGGTCCACATGGAGCTGCTGGGATGTTCCATGTTTGTTGTTTGTTTCTCATGTGTGTTGATGTTTGTCTGTTGATGTTCCACATGGAGCTGCTGTGATGTTCCATGTTGTTGTTTGTTTCTCATGTGTTGATGTTTGTCTGTTGATGTTCCACATGGAGCTGCTGGGATGTTCCATGTTGTTGTTTGTTTCTCATGTGTTGATGTTTGTCTGTTGATGTTCCACATGGAGCTGCTGGGATGTTCCATGTTGTTGTTTGTTTATCATGGTGTTGATGTTTGTCTGTTGATGTGCCACATGGAGCTTGCTGGGATGTTCAATGTTGTTGTTTGTTTCTCATGTGTTGATGTTTGTCTGTTGATGGTCCACATGGAGCTGCTGGATGTTCCATGTTTGTTGTTTGTTTATCATGTGTTGTATGTTTGTCTGTTGATGTTCCACATGGACTGCTGGGATGTTCCATGTTTGTTGTTTCGTTTCTCATGTGTTGATGTTTGTCTGTTGATGGTCCACATGGAGCTGCTGGGATGTTCATGTTTGTGTTTGTTTATCATGTGTTGATGTTTGTACTGTTGATGGTCAACATGGAGCTGCTGGGATGTTTCCATGTTTGTTGTTTGTTTCTCATGTGGTTGATGTTTGTCTGTTGATGGTCCACATGGAGCTGCTGGGATGTTCCATGTTTGTTGTTTGTTTCTCATGTGTTGATGTTTGTCTGTTGATGGTCTACATGGAGCTGCTGGGATGTTCCATGTTTGTTGTTTGTTTCTCATGTGTTGATGTTTGTCTGTTGATGGTCCACATGGAGCTGCTGGATGTTCCATGTTTGTTGTTTGTTTCTCATGTGTTGATGTTTGTCTGTTGATGTTCCACATGGAGCTGATGTGATGTTCCATGTTGTTGTTTGTTTCTCATGTGTGTTGATGTTTTTCTGTTGATGGTCCACATGGAGCTGCTGGGATGTTCCATGTTTGTTGTTTGTTTCTCATGTGTGTTGATGTTTGTCTGTTGATGTTCCACATGGAGCTGCTGGGATGTTCCATGTTGTTGTTTGTTTCTCATGTGTTGATGTTTGTCTGTTGATGTTCCACATGGAGCTGCTGGGATGTTCCATGTTTGTTGTTTGTTTCTCATGTGTTGATGTTTGTCTGTTGATGTTCCACATGGAGCTGCTGGGATGTTCCATGTTTGTTGTTTGTTTCTCATGTGTTGATGTTTGTCTGTTGATGTTCCACATGAGCTGCTGGGATGTTCCATGTTGTTGTGTGTTTCTCATGGTGTTGATGTTGTCTGTTGATGGTCCACATGGAGCTGCTGGGATGTTCCATGTTTGTTGTTTGTTATCTCATGTGTTGATGTTTGTCTGTTGATGGTCCACATGGAGCTGGCTGGGATGTTCCATGTTTGTTGTTTGTTTCTCATGTGTTGATGTTTGTCTGTTGGATGGTCCACATGGAGCTGCTGGGATGTTCCATGTTTGTTGTTTGGTTTCTCATGTGTTGATGTTTGTCTGTTGATGGTCACATGGAGCTGCGGTCTGGTATGTCCATGTTTGTTGTTTGTTTCTCATGTGTTGATGTTTGTCTGTTGATGGTCCACATGGAGCTGCTGGGATGATTCCATGTTTGTTGTTTGTTTCGCATGTGTGTTGATGTTTGTCTGTTGATGGTCCACATGGGAGCTGCTGGGATGTTCCATGTTTGTTGTTTGTTCTCATGTGTGTTGATGTTTGTCTGTTGATGGTCCACATGGAGCTGCTGGGATGTTCCATGTTTGTTGTTTGTTTCTCATGTGTGTGATGTTTGTCTGTTTGATTGTCCACATGGAGCTGCTGTGATGTTCCATGTTTGTTGTTTGTTTCTCATGTGTTGATGTTTGTCTGTTGATGGTCCACATGGAGCTGCTGGGATGTTCCATGTTTGTTGTTTGTTTCTCATGTGTTGATGTTTGTCTGTTGATGTTCCACATGGAGCTGCTGGGATGTTCCATGTTGTTGTTTGTTTCTCATGTGTTGATGTTTGTCTGTTGATGGTCCACATGGAGCTGCTGTGATGTTCCATGTTTGTTGTTTGTTTCTCATGTGTTGATGTTTGTCTGTTGATGGTCCACATGGAGCTGCTGGGATGTTCCATGTTTGTTGTTTGTTTCTCATGTGTTGATGTTTGTCTGTTGATGGTCCACATGGAGCTGCTGGGATGTTCCATGTTGTTGTTTGTTTCTCATGTGTTGATGTTTGTCTGTTGATGGTCCACATGGAGCTGCTGTGATGTTCCATGTTGTTGTTTGTTTCTCATGTGTTGATGTTTGTCTGTTGATGGTCCACATGGAGCTGCTGTGATGTTCCATGTTTGTTGTTTGTTTCTCATGTGTGTTGATGTTTGTCTGTTGATGGTCCACATGGAGCTGCTGGGATGTTCCATGTTGTTGTTTGTTTCTCATGTGTTGATGTTTGTCTGTTGATGTTCCACATGGAGCTGCTGGGATGTTCCATGTTTGTTGTTTGTTCTCATGTGTTGATGTTTGTCTGTTGATGGTCCACATGGAGCTGCTGGGATGTTCCATGTTTGTTGTTTGTTTCTCATGTGTTGATGTTTGTCTGTTGATGTTCCACATGGAGCTGCTGGGATGTTCCATGTTGTTGTTTGTTTCTCATGTGTTGATGTTTGTCTGTTGATGGTCCACATGGAGCTGCTGGGATGTTCCATGTTTGTTGTTTGTTTCTCATGTGTTGATGTTTGTCTGTTGATGGTCCACATGGAGCTGCTGGGATGTTTCCATGTTTGTTGTTTGTTTCTCATGTGTTGATGTTTGTCTGTTGATGTTCCACATGGAGCTGCTGGATGATGGTTCCATGTTTTGTCTGTTTGTTTCTCATGTTGTTTTGAATGTTTGTCTGTTGATGGTCCACATGGAGCTGCTGGGATGTTCCATGTTTGTTGTTTGTTTCTCATGTGTTGATGTTTGTCTGTTGATGGTCCACATGGAGCTGCTGGGATGTTCCATGTTTGTTGTTTGTTTCTCATGTGTTGATGTTTGTCTGTTGATGTGTCCACATGGAGCTGCTGGGATGTTCCATGTTTGTTGTTTGTTTCTCATGTGTGTTGATGTTTGTCTGTTGATGGTTCCACATGGAGCTGCTGGGATGTTCCATGTTTGTTGTTTGTTTCTCATGTGTTGATGTTTGTCTGTTGATGGTTCCACATGGAGCTGCTGGGATGTTCCATGTTTGTTGTTTGTTTCTCATGTGTTGATGTTTGTCTGTTGATGGTCCACATGGAGCTGCTGGGATGTTTCCATGTTGTTGTTTGTTTCTTCATGGTGTTGATGTTTGTCTGTTGATGGTCCACATGGAGCTGCTGGGATGTTCCATGTTTGTTGTTTGTTTCTCATGTGTTTGATGTTTGTCTGTTGATGTTCCACATGGAGCTGCTGTGATGTTCCATGTTTGTTGTTTGTTTCTCATGTGTGTTGATGTTTTGTCTGTTGATGGTCCACATGGAGCTGCTGGGATGTTCCATGTTGTTGTTTGTTTCTCATGTGTGTTGATGTTTGTCTGTTGATGGTCCACATGGAGCTGCTGGGATGTTCCATGTTTGTTGTTTGTTTCTCATGTGTTGATGTTTGTCTGTTGATGTTCCACATGGAGCTGCTGGTGATGTTCCATGTTGTTGTTTGTTTCTCATGTGTGTTGATGTTTGTCTGTTGATGTTCCACATTGAGCTGCTGGGATGTTCCATGTTGTTGTTGATGTTTGTCTGTGATGGTCCACATGGAGCTGCTGGGATGTGCCATGTTGTTGTTTGTTTCTCATGTGTTGATGTTTGTCTGTTGATGTCCACATGGAGCTGCTGGGATGTTCCATGTTTGTTGTTTGTTCTCATGTGTTGATGTTTGTCTGTTGATGGTCCACATGGAGCTGCTGGGATGTTCCATGTTTGTTGTTTGTTTCTCATGTGTGTTGATGTTTGTCTGTTGATGTTCCACATGGAGCTGCTGGGATGTTCCATGTTTGTTGTTTGTTTCTCATGTGGTTGATGTTTGTCTTGTTGATGGTCCACATGGAGCTGCTGGGATGTTCCATGTTTGTTGTTTGTTTCTCATGTGTTGATGTTTGTCTGTTGATGTTCCACATGGAGCTGCTGGGATGTTCCATGTTTGTTGTTTGTTTCTCATGTGTTGATGTTTGTCTGTTGATGGTCCACATGGAGCTGCTGGGATGTTCCATGTTGTTGTTTGTTTCTCATGTGTTGATGTTGTCTGTTGATGTTCCACATGGAGCTGCTGGGATGTTCCATGTTGTTGTTTGTTTCTCATGTGTTGATGTTTGTCTGTTGATGGTCCACATGGAGCTGCTGGGATGTTCCATGTTTGTTGTTGGTTTTCTCATGTGTGTTGATGTTTGTCTGTTGATGGTCCACATGGAGCTGCTGGGATGTTCCATGTTTGTTGTTTGTTTCTCATGTGTGTTGATGTTTGTCTGTTGATGGTCACATGGAGCTGCTGGGATGTTCCATGTTTGTTGTTTGTTTATCATGTGGTTGATGTTTGTCTGTTGATGTTCCACATGGAGCTGCTGGGAATGTTCAATGTTTGTTGTTTGTTTCTCATGTGTTTGATGTTGTCTGTTGATGGTTCCACATGGAGCTGCTGGGATGTCCATGTTTGTGTTTGTTCTCATGTGTTGATGTTTGTCTGTTGATGGTCCACTGGAGCTGCTGGATGTTCCATGTTGTTTGTTTGTTTCTTCATGTGTTGATGTTTGTCTGTTGATGGTTCCACATGGAGCTGCTGGGATGTTCCATGTTTGTCGTTTGTTTCTCATGTGTTGATGGTTTGTCTGTTGATGTTCCACTGGAGCTGATGTGATGTTCCATGTGTGTTGTTTAGGTATTGTTTCTCATGTGTGTTGATGTTTGTCTGTTGATGTTCCACATGGAGCTGCTGGGATGTTCCATGTTTGTTGTTTGTTTGCTCATGTGTGTTGATGTTTGTCTGTTGATGGTCTACATGGAGCTGCTGGGATGTTCCATGTTTGTTGTTTGTTTCTCATGGTGTTGATGTTGTCTGTTGATGGTCCACATGGAGCTGCTGGGATGCAAGGAGCATTTCAGACATGATCCGCCCATTAAAGTGGGATCTTATCGTTTCTCTGATCACTTCAGATCCAGATGTTCAGGAGGTTTTTTACTGACAGCTGAATTATCCGCAGATGTCTCCTATTCTCTAAAACAACTGGAAATGTTGATTCACAGCAGTAAAAACACAAAATACAGCAGTGTCAAACATCGGCCTTTTCTTAGTGGATTCTAGACAGAAGGGCTACGAGTTCAACTAAATGCAAAGCGGTAAAAACTCAGGGAGACACTCGTTAGCTACGTTTTGAAATCCACCAGTGCGGTGTTTACTGACGTATTTCATTTGGTAGAACAAAAAGTTTAAATCTCTTCAGCTCGTGTTAACCACAGACCTGGTTTCAGGATAACAACCAAACACACATTCAGAGAACCATTGACCTCCAGACCCGGGGACAGGAAGTGAAGCATCTGAAAGAGAACAAAGTGACTCTAAAGCTGCCGTAGATACACCTGAGGGTTACTCCAGGTCAGCTGTGTTTCTGAGCCAAACAATCACTCAGTCACATTATGAATGAGTCTTGGACCACACCTTAAATTAGATAATAATAATACATTTATTTTGGAGGGCGCCTTTCATAACACCCAAGGACACCTTACAGGGTTACAGATTTACAATTTACATTTACAATTTTACCTTACAAATTAAAACAGTGGATTTAGTGAAGTATCAGCCGGGGTAAGACAAGACAAACAACAGGAAATTGACTACAAAAGGACACAAAAGGACACAGGGTACAGATTATAGAGAAAATGCCAGTTTGAACAGGTGGGTTTTGAGTTGGGTTTTGAATGTTGTTATGGAATCAGACTGTCGGATGTGTAGAGGCAGGGTGTTCCAGAGTCTGGGAGCCGAGCAGCTGAAAGTACCCATGGTTTTGAGGCGAGAGCTTGGGACGGTGAGAAGTCCTACGGACGAAGAGCGGAGGGTGCGGGATGGGGTGTACTCCTGAAGGAGGTCAGAGATGTAGATGGGGGCAAGGTTATGGAAAGCTTTGTATATGAGTAGAATGTTTTTGTAGTCAATACGGTAGCGTACAGGAAGCCAGTGTAGCTGAGTGAGAATGGGGGTGATGTGGTCGGATGAGTTGATCCGGGCAGCAGAGTTCTGGATTATTTGCAGTCTATTGAGGAGCTTGATGGGAAGGCCAGTCAGAAGTGCATTGCAGTAATCAATCCGGGATGTGACGAATGAGTGGACCAGGATTTCAGTGCTGGGTTGGGACAGAGATGAACGGAGTCTGGAGATGTTCCGAAGATGAAAGAAGGCGGTGTGGGTGATGTTTTTTATGTGTGGTGCGAATGAGAGGGAGCCGTCCAGAATGACACCGAGGCTTTTCACTTGCGCAGCGAATGGTATGGGGAAGCCGTCGATGATGATATTTGATGCTGGGGTGATATGTGAATTGGTGAGGGTGGATTTGGAGCCGATGAGCAGGGCCTCAGTTTTGCTACCGTTAAGCTTCAGGAGGTTCCTGCTCATCCAGCTCCTGATGTCCTCAAGGCAGGTGGTGAGGGAGGTTGGGGGGAGGGCAGTGGTGGGTTTGGAGGAAATGTAGACCTGTGTGTCGTCGGCATAGCAGTGAAAATTAACCTCATGGTGACGGAGGATTTTGTCCAGGGGGAGGAGATATATGATGAATAGGAGTGGACCCAGTACTGACCCCTGGGGGACACCCAGTGAAATAGCACTTTCTTGTAACTTGTGATTACCGAGTTGTACAAACTGTTGTCTGTCAGTGAGGTATGATGAGAACCAGGAGAGTGCAACACCAGTGATCCCAATGCCAGCCAGGCGGTCCAGGAGTAGTGGGTGAGAGATGGTATCGAATGCAGCACTGAGGTCAAGGAGGATGAGGATGGTGAGAAGTCCGGAGTCAGCTGCACGGAGGAGGTCGTTGGTGATTTTAACCAGGGCTGTTTCAGTACTGTGTTTTTGGCGGAAACCAGATTGGAAGGGTTCATGGAGGTTGTTTGTGTCAAGATGGGACTGAAGCTGTGCGGCAACCACCCTCTCAAGGGTCTTGGAAATGAAGGGTAGGTTGGAGATGGGCCTGTAGTGGTTTAGATCGGCTGGGTCAGTACCGGGTTTTTTGAGGATGGGAGTGATTGTAGCCAGTTTGAGGGAGGTGGGTACAATTCCAGAGGTGAGGGAGGAGTTAATTATGTCAGTGATCATTGGTGATATGGCTGGTAGGCAAGCCTTGACCAGGGTGGTGGGAAGAGGATCAAGCTGACAGGTGGTGGTTTTAGCTTTACCGATGAGCTCTGAGATGGTGTATTCCGATGCTGGGGTGCAGATGGAGAGGGAGCTGATGAGTGATGGACCAGTGGTAGACATCCAGGGTGGATCACTTGAGGAGGTGCATGCTGAGGCCAGCTCTAGGTGAATGGTGTTAATTTTGGAGTGAAAAAATTGCAGAAAGTCAGTACATTGGTCAATGGAGATATCTGGAGGGAGAGTTAGAGGAGGCTGAAGTAGGTGACTGACTGTGGAGAAAAGAACTCTGTTGTTACCAGTGCTGATGTGGTTGGAGTAATATGAGGACTTGGCATTGGAAAGCGCGTTCTTGTAGAGGTGAAGGTGATCTGAGCACATTTGCGTGTGAACTGAGAGTCCGGTGCTCTTGCACAGCCGCTCCAGTTGGCGGCCAGTTGTTTTGAGCTGACGTAGCTCAGAGGTAAACCAGGGGGCGGAGTGGGTGAATGAAACTTTGCGAATTTTCAGGGGAGCCAGGGCAGTGAGAGAAGAGGAGAGACAGTTATTATAGTGATTCACCAGGTCAGCAGGGTGGGTGGATGTTGGAGGATTGGGGTAGGAATTAATCAGAGTGGTGAGATCTGTGGGGTTAATGTGTTTAATGTTTCTGAAGGTGATGGACCTGTTGTTCTTTAGCTTTGGAAAGGGGGGCATGGATATCAAAAATTACAGCTTTATGGTCAGAAATTGGGAATTCAATGACAGCAAGGTTAATGGGAGTGATGCCAGTGCAGCAGAGTAAGTCCAGTATGTGACCTTTGTTATGTGTTGGGAGGTTGACATGTTGTGTGATATGGAGGCAGTCCAGGAGTGAGATGAAATCATTTGCAAAAACATTGGAAGGGGTCGTCAATGTGGATGTTAAAGTCACCTAAGAGGATAACAGTAGGGGACATTGCACATACAGATGTTAGTAATGATGAAAATTCAGTGAGAAAAACAGCAGAGGGCTTCGGCGGTCTGTAGATGGAAATAATGATGATGGGTTTGGGGCTAGTGAGTTTTACAACTAAGCATTCAAAAGAGGAGTGATGGGGGACAGTGACAGCAATGACTTTAAAGTTTTCACGGTGCAACACAGCAAGCCCCCCCCCCCCCCTCCCAGTGGCACGGGGTTTACTAATAAAGGCATAACCTGGAGGGACAGCTGCATTAAGCTGGGAGAAGTCATCAGACTGTTGCCAGGTGTCAGTGAGGCATAACAAATCAAGCTTTTTGTCCATAATGAAGTCAGAAACCAGCTGGGCCTTATTGGTGAGGGATCTTATGTTAAACAGACATAGTTTCAGACAGGTAAGTTGTGCGTATGTGGATGCTTTAGACAGGGGGGATAACACACTGTGATTGACAGCACGGGCAGTGCGAGGGGGGCGTGGCTCAGTGGACCAGAAAGAGCGGATTGTTTTGTTATTGCTGTGTTTTGTGTACTCAAAGTTTCGTCCAGATCCACGGTGAATGTATCTTGGTCGTTTGAGAATAGTAGAGTGTTGGGCAAGCAGAGCTGGAGGGGTCCTGGAGTAAGACCGGAGACGTAGCAGCTCCGTTGCAGAGTAACGCAGCGGAAGAGACATGCTTGTTACCGTGAGACACAGAGCGCTCCATATGAGCAGTTTAAAAATCCACATGATGAGTTAAAAACAAAAACAATGTAATCCAGCGGTTTGATGATCCAATTGGTTGAAGTGAAGCGACAAACCTGCACTGCTGAGGCGGGCGAGTAGTCGTGTTGGTTGTAGCCGCAGGTTTTCTCTCGAGGCGGAGAAACCAGACGTGTGGCGCTGGGGACGAGTGACAGGTTAGCTGGTAGTAGCTAACCTGTGTGGGGCGGCCTTCGTGTTGGCAGCAATCCACAGGGGGATATTTGCACCCAGGAGAGCTGGCAGAATGGCAGCGGGCAGATCCGAACAGGTGTGCTTTGCAGGGCGCACCAGATCAGGCTATCAGGTGAAATAGAGCACATTACATTACATTACATTTAGCTGACGCTTTTATCCAAAGCGACTTACAATAAGTACAATCGACCAGGAAGACACAACCTTGAAGAAAACAGAATCATAAAGTACATCAGGTTTCAAACATTTCAAGTGCTACTCAACTGGCTATAGATAAGCCAGTCCTTTGTTAGTATATAAGTGCTTTGTTAATAGTTCTATGGCTCGAAGTGGAGTCGAAAGAGATGAGTTTTCAGTCTGGAAGGTGTGTAAGCTATCTGCTGTCCTGATGTCAATGGGGAGCTCATTCCACCATCTTGGAGCCAGGATAGCAAACCCACGTGTTTTTGCTGATGGGAACTTGGGTCCCCTTGGCAGTGAGGGTGCAACGATCCGTTTGGCTGATGCAGAGCGGAGTGCACGTGCTGGGGTGTACAGTTTAACCATGTCCTGGATGTAGGAAGGGCCAGATCCATTCGCAGCATGGTACGCAAGTACCATTGTCTTGAAGTGGATTCTAGCAGTTACCGGAAGCCAGTGGAGGGAGCGGAGGAGCGGAGTGGTGTGGGAACATTTAGGAAGGTTGAAGACCAGACGAGCCGCTGCATTCTGGATGAGCTGCAGAGTTCGGATGGCACATGCAGGTAGACCAGCCAGGACGGAGTTGCAGTAGTCTAGGCGTGAGATGACGAGAGCCTGGACCAGAACCTGCGTGGCTTTCTGGGTCAGCTGGGAACGTATCCTCCTGATGTTGTAAAGCGTATATCTGCAGCAGCGGGTTGTAGCAGCGATGTTTGCAGTGAAGGACAGGTTGTTATCTAGGGTCACACCCAGATTCCTTGCAGTCTGAGTCGGGGAAACAACAGAGGTGCCGATGTTGATCGTTAGGTCAAGAGTGGGACAATCTTTTCCCGGAAGGAAAAGCAGCTCAGTCTTGTCAAGGTTGAGCTTGAGGTGATGAGCAGACATCCACTGAGAGATGTCAGCTAGACAAGCAGAGATGCGTGCGACGACCTGGGTCTCTGAGCGGGGAAAGGACAGAATTAATTGGGTCTCGTCAGCGTAGCAGTGGTATGAAAAACCATGCGGGCTAATGACTGATCCGAGCGAGTTTGTGTACAGGGAGAAGAGGAGGGGACCGAGAACAGAGCCCTGAGGGACCCCTGTAGTTAATTGACAAGGGTCGGACTCGGACCCTCTCCAAGTTACCCTGTAGGTGCGGTCTTTGAGGTATGAGGTGATGAGGGAAAGTGCAGAGCCTGAAACTCCAAGTTCTTGGAGAGTGCTGTAGTGGAAATGTCATATTTCACCTTATATGTCTTATGTTACCTTATATGCTAAACCAAATGCTTCTCATAACATTGTCTAAAACACCTATATCATTTCCTGAGATGTGCTGTTTTCTTCTCATACTCTAATGTGGGTTATTATTCCCAAGCGCTTCAAGGCCACACAGCTGATTTGGCAGACTATGTTGAGGCTACTCCTCTTTAACCAAAGTCTCCCTATTCTGAGACACTATCTACAGCTCAAGGACAGGTGTCTAATAACAATATGAGACCGTGTGAAGACAGATATTCTGAGCTTCCCGCCCTTCCTGTATATAAGCTTTGCTATTTTATTATATCTGCGCACACTCCTGCAGACTATCCTATACTCTGTGAGACCTGTGACTTTGAATATTCAAATAAATAACCAGAAAGACAACTCTGTTTGTTTCACCATTTATTTGTTGATCACTCTGACTTGTGTATCTCCACCGTATTGACTGGGTCTAAGATTTCCATAACAATTGGCGCTGCGAGCAGGGTCTCTGCAAGTTCGATTGGGGACACCTACGGACGCTGGGGGTCGCTCCAGGATCTTCGGATTCTCCTCTACCTCGACAGAAACCGTATGGGACGAGAGGACCAGCGCCGGGGGTGGAACCGATTGACTTCACGAGATCCAACGAACTCAAAAGGCTTTCAATACTCGGTGAGATGTACAGTGTCTAAATTGTTTAAAGTTAAACGTAATTAAACTCCATGACATTTATGAGAGGGACTGCTCGAAAGTAGGATATTTGGGATATCCGTCGTAGCCAGGGTTTACGATCAGTTTTTGTGTGATTTGTACGAGAACAAATATCACATCACCGACGGGTGAAAAAGAGTGTTTTGATAACATGGGGTGTTTAGGTAACACTTTAAAGACTTTGCTATGGGAGCAAAGCAGAGAAGGGGGCTTGTACACCCTCCTGAGGGTCAGATTGTGGATGTCATGCAAGCAAAACACGGTGAAAACAGTCTGTCTAAATTAAATATCTGGACGGAAATGTTCGGATTTCCAAAGGGAGGTTCTTTGAGTAAATTAAAAATCAAAAACCTAAGGGATAAAATTACAAGAGTGTGAAGATGGAATGAAAAAGAAGAGTAAAGTAAAAGACTTATAAAAAGCTGGACACTCACAGAAAGTGTTTATAATAGCCTACTGGGAGGATGAAGCAGAATGCCGTGAAAGAAGGCAGTTGGCCTTGGGGCATTAAAGAAAATATTAAGGTTGAAGATGAATGTGAATAAAAGAAGGGAAATAAATTATTTCCAAAACCATGTAAAACCCAGACATCTGTGTGCCCTTCCATTGCAGGCCTGAATGACCTCTCCTCGACTGGGTATCCTTTCCCTCCCCCGGGGTACAACCCTGGCAATCCGGCTGGCCCACCTCAACCACCTCCACCGCCACTACAAGCCCCA